>JASAMX010014437.1:0-84857 GCA_030248175.1 Microlaimidae sp. YZB2_3 | reverse complement strand
TTGACCTTATCGCAAAATTTTTTGCGCATTGTTACATGGAGACTTGTCAGCTGCACAATATTGATTTTTTTTACAAAGTTCCTATTAATTAATTACAGCGCTTCGCTTCTTTTTATATTGTGTTTCTGCGGGCGGGCGTTGGAATATAAAGCGAAAATTGCTGTTTTTTTAACCAAACATTGCAAAAACGAAGTTTTTGAACAAATTTAAAAGTTTTAAAGTTTTTTTGAAGTGATAAAAGCTGATTTATATTATCAAAACGTTTTTAAAATATTAATAAAATTTTTAATAAAAGCAATAAAACTACGTTTTATTGAATCAGGCTTGTTTTTTTCTGCAATGTTCTTTTGGCTATTAAATTTAGAGCATTAAAAATTCCTTAAAAAATATTTTTAAATATGTTTTAAACAATTATTTGTATATGAACGTGCGATCTTAAGCGTGTTAATTAAACAAAAAACCGCCGCGCGCGTGAGTTTTTATTCCAGGAAACAGGCAGGATGAATGAAGGAACTGGGATCTGGGATCTGTTAGGGTTTTTTTGACCGATTGAGCTTTCTGAGGGTTTTTTAAGGTTTTTTTTGACATATAAAAATGTTTTTCAATCTCAAAATAATAAACATTATTGTACCACAAAAGATCTGATTTAATATGGTAGTTAATTGTAACAGTCAGTTTTTTTAATAATCAATTAAATTTTAGTATATTTTACAATTAACCAAGAAAAAAGTAATAATACAATCTGGCAGTGGCATATAGTTAAGAACGTTAAAATCGCTAAAATTAGTAACAAAATAGCAAAAAAATATTTAAAAATGTATTTTATTTCAAAACCTACTGTGGAAGTTGATGAGAAAATTACGCGTTGTCTTTGTCGGTAACAATGTACTTTTGGGTATGTAATTTTTTCTGAGTCAAGTGAAAAAACCTTTTTTGCATTTTAGCTCCAAAAGATATTAGCTTAATGTAAGTAAATTTAAACACCATATAAATGTGATATGTAATTCCCATGACCGTGGGCCTCTTATCAATAAGTAAGTGAGTAAGTAAGTAAATGAATAACTTCTTAACGCTTTCTTTGATTTTGAATAACTCGGCCAAATAAAATCTATATGACTTGAAATTCGAAACATAGATACAACTGACATTGGAAAATTGATTGATAAACACAATTTTGTGATCTGACAAATTGATACAGAAATACATTTAGTTAGTTTTGTTATACTAATTTAATTATGTTTTTGGCATTTTTTTATTACAGTGTGTATATTTTTCACAAAAATGTAATGTGATATTTAATAAAATTCAAAAATGTATATAATGCAAATCAAATTTTGTAGAATTTTTTTTTATTTTTCTTTAAAGAGCCTTTTAATAGCCTTCTTTCATAGCTTTTTTAAATTTTTTTGTTTTAATGATAGGTGTTTCTTTAGTCATTTTAATATCATTGTTCTGTTTATTAGTTATCTAGAAATCTAAAAAAATAGTAAAGACATCAAAAAATTTTAATAGAGAAAAAAGAATTACAACAGATTTTAATTAGAAAAAGCCACGCTCGCCGGTTTTAAGACAAGGCTTGAACTAGTTTATGTTTATTACGGTTTAAAGTTTGAGGTTAAACGATGGAAAATATTTCAAGTTTAGCTCAAGATTTTTAGAAAAAAAATTTAAAAATTTGAACTTATATGTAAATAATAATAAATCTGGAATGAAAATATAAAAATTAAGAATGTGAAATTATAGTTACACTAATTTCGCAACTGCAATTACATCAGTGCAAAACTTTTTTTCTAAGTCGTCACACATTAAAACCTGAACGTCACACAACAGAAAAATTTTAAAACAAAGGTCACAAAATTTAGAGTTCCGACAGAATAAAACAACAAATGACGTCCAAATTTTGAATTTTGATTTCAATATATCTTGATATCCTAAGAAGTTTCGACATTGCCACAAAAATCTACAAAAGCTAATTTTAAAGTGCCGTGTATTTCAAAGTAATTACAAAAATATATAGCATAAAAACAAAGAAAAAAGATGTGACTTCCCAATAGAGCTTAGAAACATTTACTCCCTTAATAACATGTCCTTTGTAGGTACCACAAAAGTCTGAATAAGGAGGCACCCTACTAGAGCCTTTAATGGTCCTAATTAGAGCCATATGACCTTATGGCCTAATTAGGGTCTAACTAAAGGTAAACCCAACGTGGCTGCAACAGTTGTTCATTGAATTACAAAAATGCCCCCATTAACTAACCACTCAAATTACGAAAATCTGACGTCACTTTATCAGCCAATTAGATTCGATTTAATACGGAGTATTTGTTTATATATGTGTTTTTGAACTTGATTCTCCGATAATGCCGTGGCACATTCAGTTAAGGCGTAGTCGCTCTGACAAAGGTGAGGAAGTCGGACCCACATGAATCCACATTTTACTTTCATGTTAATAATTTTTTTTTAGATTTTTTTATAATTTTAGAATTTTATTCACATAAATTAAAAACAAAAACATCATTTGTTTCCTGCTTTTTGCCAATTTGTCAAATTTTTTGTCATTTGGATATTCTAAATTATAATTTTTATGTAAGTAAAAAACCTTAATTTTTACTATGTTCTACAATTGGTTTTCTACCTAACGCTTTTCAGTGAAAAATATCAGGAAAAATTGTAACATTTGATTTATAAATTATAATTTTTACAAATGCATTGAATTTTCTAAAAATTGCTGATCTTATGTGAACGAAAAAAATTCTCCGCATGAAAGTCATGGGGCGTGTCTAAATTAGTTACTTGAGCACACTATTGCAGCTACGTTTGGTTTACCCTTAGTGCCCCCAATGATCCTACTTAGGGCGCACTTTAATTATGTCCTTTAGACAAGAAAATTTGTTTTCAAGAAAAACAAGTGTTCCGTTACATTTCTTTTGGCGAAAATTCGTGACTATTAGAAATTTAACAGGAAGAAATTGTTAAATTTGTGACTATAATAAAACTTAAAAGGGTTTATTTCTTTATTTTAAATAAAAATTTAATAAATTTTAAAGTAATTTTAAGTGACGTATTTTATGAAGTGACTTTTTTTCTAAAGGTCCTAATTAGGGCTCTTCTAAATCCTAATTAATGACATTGAGGAATAAAAGTATAGGGTGCGCCCAGTTAGATAATTTTTTATTATTATGTTACAAATTTTTGGTAATACGTGGCAAAAATAAATGAGCAAAATTAATAAAAAAATATTTTATTTAAAAAAACTCATTGTTCAAATAATCGTTTGTACAGTATATAATAGTAAATTTGTAAGAAAATAGGATTCGCCTGGGCATAACTTGTTACAAATATAAACTTTATTATTGCGTTTGTTTTAGCGCTGTTATAACGGAGCACGAGGGTGGCAAGATTCTTCCAATTATTGTTTTGAAAACCCTACTCGTATTCTTAATGAAGTCAAACTGAAGTAAGTTGATCAATTTGTTAAGAATTAAATGTAACTTTTTCATGAACTTGTTTAGCCTATTTTGTTAATAAAAAAAAGGCTTAAGCTAATAAACAGAGAGGTTGTCTTAAAAAATGACTGTCGTTCTTACAAAATAGCGGAATTGTTACAAATTATGAAGTCATTCTGATGTTTAGTGATACCAAAGAGATATAACATAGTAATAAAAAAAATATGTGCCTTCATATATTGCACAGACACACTGACTGCTCTAACTAGGACTGAGTTAGGACCGTCAATGATCCTAATTAGGACGTATAATGGCCCTATTTAGCACCCTCAGAAAAATAGTTTCTTTAGAAATAAGTTTACTTAAAATAACTTTAAATATTATTAATTTTGTTAAAAACAAATAAATAAACGCTTCTTAGTTTTTTTATATTAGCAAAATTCACGATTTTTTTCTATTAAAAATCAAATAGTCACAATTTTTTCATTAAAAATGTAAGAAAACAGTTGTGTTTCTTGGAAGTTGAATTTTTCTAAGGGCGCGCCCTAATTAAGACTATTGAGAGCTCCAACTAAATTTAGAGCCAAATTTAGTTTGGGCAGTAAATGTATGAAGCTTAATTTATGAAGTCACAAATTAATTCATTTATTTTTATGTTACATATTATTTATTGTTCAGGGTTAATTCCCAATTAAAACTTTTGAATGATTCCGTTAAATCTTTGTTTTTAATATGTGTGGCCTGATTACACTCTTGTTGGGAAATGATTTAGCAACGTCAAGATTTTAACTCTGTTCAAAATAATATTTAATTTTAATTTTTGTCTCGAATACATTCTTAATACCGGCATGCCACCAAAGGCAAATATTTTAAACCATTTTTCAGAAATCGGTGTAATTTATGCTTTGAAAACTGCCATTCGTGTTTTTAATAAGTTAATGTTTTTAAATAGGGAACGGGACACGAGGGTACTGGACACGAGGGTACTGGACACGAGGGTACTGGACACGAGGGTACTGGACACGAGGGTACTGGACACGAAGGTACTGGGCTTAAAAAAATTGCGTTCACCACAACCTGGCAACAAAATCGATTCATTATGCAAGGGGGGACACGAGGGTACTGACGAGCAAAAAACATAACCTTCCCGCATAAAACGGAATAAACTGATTGCATAACAATAATTTATTGTATTTAAATATCATTTAGTTGTTTGACTGACTTATAAAAGAGGATTATAAAAATAAAATTATTGAGAAGACATGAAACAAAAATAATAATTTCATAACATTAAAACATTTTCGTGTAATTTGTATACATTTTCGTGATTTTTTTTTATATAATAACTAGCTTTAAAAATCTTGAGAATCTATGTTTAAAAATCTATCTTTAAAAATCTTGAGAATCTATACCTTTTTTAACAGTAAATTATTCGGTATTTTTAAAAAGCACATTATTATTGAAATATTATGATAAAGTTTAGCTTAATTTTTTGGTTTTGCTTAGGCTTAGGAAAATAAAGTTTACCGTGCAATGGGTTTTGAAGACTCTCAAAGATCCCTTGTTGGATTATTTACTCACGACTTTATACTTAGATTTAAATGTATAAAATATCATACATGAAAAATCTAACAATTGTATGTTTTTGGGTTTTAAAAGGACATTTTGTTTGCCTTGTTTTAAATAATCAACATGTGTTCAAGTAAATTCCTAAAGCTAGAGTGGACTAAAAAAGGAAGAACTTATTACAGTATTTACATTTCTACTGCTAAAATCTATTTTTGCAGGAGTTATTATTTTTAAAGATTTTATCAAAAAAACTCATTTATTTTAATCAAGAGTCGATGAAAAGAGTTTAAATATAAAAAGTACAGCAAAAAACTGAAACTCGCTTCGTATTTTCGTACGATTATATGATTTAGAAAAAAAACACAGTAATTAAATAGCTTCTTGGCGTTGTCATTCCACTTATGGTTGTTTAATAATAATTCTTTAGTTTTTTCAAAGGCAGGGTTTCGAAGCTTCAGAGATTCGGAAATAGCTTCAAACATTATCATTGTTTTTATTAAAAACCCATGGTATAAATTGTGTGTAAAATAACCTTTAAAAATTTCATGTTTTAGTATGATGTTTTTTAAACAATTTACGTAGTTTTTTGATTATTCAATTGCATCATATTTAAGCAAGAAAAAATGTTATTTATAATTAAAACGAAACAACTAATGTAACGTTTAATTGTCTTCACGTTCAAACGATTAAAATTTAGTTTGGCTCATTCAGTTTAAAAAATTTACATATTTGTGGCAAACGTATTTTTTCTTAGCTCAGTACCCTCGTGTCCGGTACCCTCGTGTCCAGTACCCTCGTGTCCAGTACCCTCGTGTCCAGTACCCTCGTGTCCAGTACCCTCGTGTCCTAGAATCTTTTAAATATGTAGAAACTTACACGCAAACACACTCACGCACGTAGGCACATACACACGCACACACACGCGCGCGCACGCACGCTTGTAATATTTATTAAACTAAAAATACATCTAAATAATAAAACATCTATTTAAAAAATTTTAGCGGCTTTTGTATTTAGCTAAAGCTTTAGAAATTGTTTTTTCGAGTTAATTCAAAAAATTTATATATGAAAACGCTAATTATTATGCAAAAAATAGCTCATGTTTCCGTGATTGCCTTTTTCCCTCGTGAAAAGTGTTTTCGTAAATGTATTAATTCCCGTTATTTTTGCTGGTAAGCAGAGTGCGTTCGTACTCCATCTCCGATGGTTTTTCTTGGATCATTGCGAGCGCACTCTGATTACCAGCGAAAATAACGAAAATTAATACATTTACAAAAACACTTTTAACCGTCGTAACCAGAGAAAGGGCAATCACAAAAACGGGTTAAAACTGGTTCATAATTTCGCATAAAGCAGGATACGCAAGGCCGATGTAATTTAGCACTAACTGCGCAACCAAATACTACATATAGCAATATTAACAAGCAATATTATCACATTGCAAAGTGTCTCAGTCGGGACTAAAGGTAAACCCAACGTGGCTGCAACAGTTGTTTGTTAATTTAAAAAATGCCTCCCATGAAGTAACCATTCAAAAAGCGACATTCTGACGTCACTATCAGTCAATTAGATTCAATTGAATAGTAGGTATTTTTTGATAAAGTGACGTCAGATTCTTTTGATTTGAGTGGTTACTCAATGGGGAGGGGCATCTTTTTAATCCAACGAACAACTGTTGCAGCCACGTTGGGTTTATTTTTAGATCCAGGGATCTTCATTATGCAAGCCGTAAGATCTGCCACTGCGCCACAACCTCGACGTCCTTTAAGCCAAAACGTCCTTTAGACAAAGTCTAAAGGACAATTTTAGAAAACCAAATGTCCTGTAGACAGTCCAAAACGTCCTTTGGACGAAGTATGCATTGCTATTTGAACTATTGTTTTTGGACTGTCCAAAGGACAATCCTAGGGCGAGATGACGGCTGTGTTTGACCTTTGGACTTTGTCCAAAGGACGTTTTGGTTTATTATGAACTAGCCTTTAAAACCAAGATGAAAAATTGCAAAAAATACTTGAAATTGTTTTAAAATTGTTGAAATCGGGTAAATTACTTTATTTCATAACGAATTCTGATTTCCCGACGGGACCGCTGATCCAAAATTTTATTATTCTAGGTTATTTTTTGTTGTTTTGTTTTCCATAGAATTATCTTGAAAAACAAAAACAACAAGAAGTCGGCTATAGTATCTGGTAGTTTTTGTATGGCAGTTTTATTAAAATCATTACTTCTTGTTCTTCCCGTTGGAAAATCTAATCAACTACAAAATTTGTTTATAAATTTAGAAGAACTAAAATAGTTTATTTATTTCATTTTCAATGTAAAATTTTTGTTTTCAAAATTCTAAATTTAGTTCAAATACCTGTTCATTGTAAAACACAGCACAAAAAAACAACAAAACCGTAGCCGAATTCATTTTTTCTGAAAAAATAGTCCTAACCAAATTTAAGAATTAAATTTTTCACTATCCAAGTTTTTTTTCTGTGAAAATTTTTCAAAATCCGTCCGCTATTAATAAATTTAATTTATTTCTTATATATGAATTTACCATAAAAATAATTTCATAATTGTATAGAAATTAGTTATTAAGAGGGTTGTTTAACGCTTTGCGATTGTTATGACGGTTCAGAAGCGTAGTGTATATCGCTTCTTGCTGCTATGTTTATAAAAGTGGTAGGAAGGGTGGACGACGCGAGGTTTAACATTGATCTGAATTAGCGCAGTTTCCAATCCGCTTTTCAGACGCAGTTTTTGAATAAAAAAAAATGTTAATTTTTAAATCATCCTGTACATTTTTAGTTCATTTAGATCCTAATATTAAAATCATTTTCTGATCCCAATGTCGAAAATATAACTCTAATCGAGGGAGAAAAAAAACTCTATCGGTAATCGGTAGGTAGCCGGATTGGATCACACTTGGTTACTTGTATCTAAATATTTAAGCTTATAATTTTAGATGCCATGATAAAAGAACTTGCACAATTTTCGCGGATGAAAATAAATTTGTTCAAAAACCAAATTGTTGGAATAATACAAACAATTTAGAAATTTCTTACTACTGTGATGGTAAGTGAAATAATAAAAAAAACAACAAAAAATTCAATCTGACATGAAATATAAATGACATAATATTTAAAAAAAAACCAGATAAAAATAAAATCAGAAAAAATAAAATTAAAGGTACGGTACAGAACAAAATCAAACTTTCTGCCTTCAATTTCAACATTATTTAAGAAAAAGCTTTTATGAATCGCAGGTCGAGATTAAAATTTATCATATCAGATTGCTCTTTTATATATTTCTGTTTAAAATTGTTTTTTGTAAGAAAAGCTTTAAGGTATTTCGTAGTGTTTTTTTTTATCTAGCATCTTTTCCAATATTATTATTGCAAAATACTTTTTGACCTCTCAGTACATTTAAGTTTCGGCTGTGATCCTTCATTATTTAAAAATGTTGAAAATTAATTTGTTCAATTTATATCATGACAAAACATCCAATGCCTAATTTTGAGCTTAAAACATTCCAATTTTGTTATGTATTGGCTATTTGAAATTCGTTTGTGATCGATTTATTTTTTAGAATAATAGTCCTCTATATTTATTATTAAAGTCAAAGTCTTCCAGGCCGAAAATTAAGGTGTAACCGCTCTCCGCCAGGAAGAAATAAAGTATAAACGTGCGAGCAAAAAATATTTTAAAAACCTGCCAGTGGTTATGTAATCAATTGTTATTTATTTGCGTCACACGTTTCGCTGCACCTGATATTTTCTCAAAGAAAGAGTGGTTACTTGAACACCCTGCTATTTTCACCCTGATGGAATTAATCTTTAGTCATTCGGGATTTAAACAAAATTTAAAGTTTAATTAAGTGTTTGGCTACCTAAGCTTTTTTTTGCAAAATTTCGTCAAACTTTGTCAAACGTAACGAATTTAATTAATTTATTAAATATGAATTTATATGTTTAGGAGAGTTGTTTGACAAATCGGAAAATTGCACTGGAAATTCTACTTGTTTAAGTAAGATTTAATTTCAATTTTAATTTTAATGTAATTTTTAGTTTAACAAATTAAATAAATTAAATTGAATTTTTGATTAAACCATTAAATAATACTTATTGCAACAGGTGAAAACAAATATTTTTACATAACCAATAAAACCAGTTTACATTTTAATGCAAAATGCTAAACGACAATTAAGGACATAATTTTAAAGTCACTAAAAGTCTTAAAAGTTATACAAAATAGAGAATAAAAAATGCCGGTTGTGATTTTATCTCAATGGTATACGTCCAGAGATGTAGGTGGATGATCAGGGAGGCGATGCCCCCAATATACATCTCGTGCCCCTTGCTCAAATGGGCCAAAATTTATGTTATATAAAAAATGCAAAATAAATAAAGTAAACATATTTAAAAAAGAGATTTTGTATTAATCAAAGAACTATTTTTATCCATTAACTAAAACTATTTCAAAAAAACAACCAAATTCATGGTTGTTTATGGAAACAAAACGTTAGAATCAAAACAGGTGGTATTATAAATGGTAATTTGGAATTTAAAAAACGTATTTATCTAACAAAATTTAGAATTTATATAAAAATCGAATATTTTTATATTGAGAGTGCCTACATTCAGATTAGAAAGAGTGCCTACATTCGGTTTTTACCCACTACGTTAAAAGACGGTTTTTACCCACTTACGTTAACCCAAATAACCCCTACGTTAAACTAAAACAATAAATACACGAATCAATTCCGTCTTTGCTGAAGTTGACACTCTGCGAGCGAAAATTTCGGACCTGGAAACTGAGCGGGATTCATGGATAGCTGAAAAAGACATCTTGGAGGAGAGAGTCCATAAGTTGGAACAGTCTTCAAAGCGCTTGGAACCGCAGATATTCTAGAGTATTGTCGCAGATGTCTGCCAGCAGGTGGTGAAACAAGTCTTGCCGATTCTAAATGATCTGTTTCAGGAACACATCAACAAGATGGATGCCAAGAAAGAACATAGGCAATACGCGGTCATCAGTGGACTACCTGAATCTGGAAGCAACTCGGTGGACATTAAAGAGTTTCTAACAAATTTAGCTGGAGATTCTCAAGCTGTGGAGATAGTAGATCATTTTCGAATCGGGACAGTAAAATCTTTTAATGGGTATCAAAAACCCAGGTTGCTTAAAATAAAGTTTGCCTTCATTGGGGAGCGTAATAGAATGTCTTGCTCCGGAGGCACACTAAAGGATAGCAAGATCAAGAGAGTGTTTATTCGCCCTTCACTAACATCTGAACAAAGAAGCATTCAGGCTTTTTTGATTAAAAACATTAAAGATCACAGGGCAAAAAACACCAACGCTAAAGTTTATTTAGATACACCAACCTTGGTGATTCTTATATTTATGACAGCATTTAGAAGAAAAAATTTAAAGAGAAGAATGATTTAGTAAATACTCCATAGGAAATTCTGCGATCCTCTCGCAACACAGCTATTAAAGCTATCTATTTTAACGCGAGAAGTTTTAGAAATTCTCTATCACAGTTAAATATATTATTAACAGGAAATGATGCAATATACAATAATATAAACTTTGACTTAATTTTTGTTACAGAAATATGGTTGTCACAGGTTATAAATAATACTCTACTTAATCCCTCTGAAAAATTTCATATATTCTGACATGACAGGCAGGCTAATAATCATGGAGGTGTTTTGTTAATGATTAAAAACATTTATCAGGTTATTGAGCTTTATATTAACCCCAAATACAAAGAACTTGAAATAACAGCATGCGATTTAGTGTTTAAAAATTCTAGAATTAGAGTGATTAGTCTTTGTAGACGCCCCCAAACTTCCTTACAGGAAAAAGAATTATTTTTTGAATTACTAAGGAATTTAGTATGTAACTTCAGTGGCACAGTACTGCTATGTGTGGATTTTAACCTTCCCGGCATAGACTGGTGTGAAATGCAAATAAATTCAAATACTCAAAATGAAAAAAATTATTTTTTCTTTTTCAGTGAGTTAGGACTTTGCCAATTAATTAAATCCCCAACAAGGGGAGAAAATTTTTTGGATTTAATCCTTACAACGGATATATAGATATTTTCAACTCAGAAATAGCTCCTAATTTTCTTAATTCTGACCATGCATCTATCACGTTTGAATTAAATGTACTTTTTGAAAACCTAAATAATAAGAAAATTAATAAACAAATTAGACCTAACTTTGCAGAAGCTGATTATGATTCATTTTTTTACTCTTTGCTTCCCACAACTGGGATGAACTTTTTAAAGATTATAACAGTGTTGAAGAGCAATGGCAATGTTTTAAACTTAAACTCATAGATGGAATAAATAAACATGTTCCAAGCAATAAATAAATAAGCATTTACATCTAAAAACAAAAAAATAAATTATCCACCTAATATAGTAAAACTTCAAAAAAAACATAGACTTTGGCATAAAAGATTTTAAAAAAATTTAAAGAAGAATACAAACAAATAAGTAAACATTTTAAGGAAGCAGTAAAAAAATATAACATTTTGTTAGAAGAACAAACACGAAGACAGGGTGATATTCAAAATTTTTATAAATTTGTAAACAAAAAAATAAAAACTAGCTAGAAGTTTTATTCCACCTTTATTAAAAAATGACTCCACTTATGCTACAGAGATTTTGAAAAAGCTGAACTGTTTTCTGAATATTTTAGCTTAGTTTTTAGACAAGATGATGGTAATCTACCTCAATTTTCTCCAGAAACAACAGAAATACTAAATGATTTAGAAATTACAACAAAAAATGTATTAAAAGTCTAAAAAAAACTTACCCAACAAATTTTCTAAAACTCCTGATTGCATCCCTGCATATTTTCTAAAACGTCTTGCAAAAGTTCTTGCTGGACCTTTGGCTAAAAAATTTAACAAATCTTTCCAAACAGGAAAACTTCTCTGTGACTGGTTAATTGCGTTAGTAATTCCTATTTAAAAAAATAAAACAAAAACTGAAAACTACAGACCAGTTTCTCTAACTTCATATTCATGTAAAACAATTGAAACTATAGTGCGTGATAAACTTTTCTCCTTTTTCCAAAAAATCTTGTCTAGGTGTCAGCATGGTTTTAAGGACAAAAATTCAACAGTCACGCAATTATTAGAAACTTTAAATGATTGGACTAATGCTTTAAAAAACAAAAAAAATCCATAGATGTGGTTTATTTGGATTTTGCCAAAGCTTTTGACACTGTTTTCCACAAAAAATTATTATATAAACTTGAAAAATATGGAGTCTGTGGTAATTTCTTAAATTGGATTAAAGCTTTTTTCACTAACAGATCTTTAAAAGTTGTAATTAATAATTCTGCTTCAATTCTTTACAAAGTAACTAGTTCTGTTCCCCAAGGTTCAGTACTAGGCCTTTGTTGTTTTTAATATTTATAAATGACCTTATAAATCATGTAGAAAACTCTAGTATTAAATTATTTGCAGATGATGCAAAGATTTACACAGATTTTTCTACAAATAACAACAACAATATGATACATCAATCTACCAAATTACAAAAAGACCTTAATAAAGTGGCAGAATGGCAAATGTGTGGCAGCTAAAACTGGCTGAAAATAATTGTGAAACGTTTCACATTGGACTAGCTACTGAAACTGTAAAAAATAAATAATTAATTAATAATCAAGAACTTAAAAATGCAACAATTGTTCATGACTTGGGTATTTATATGTCTCAAAATCTAAAGTTTTTTTATCATTGTGAAAGAATTGCTGATAAAGCTATGCACAGATCGGCTTTGATATTTAGAAGTTTTAAAAGCCAAATCTGTAAATAACTTAGTAAGAGCATATAAAGCCTATGTCAGGCCAATTGTTGAGTATGGATGTGTTGTGAATGTAGATTTAATTGAAAAAGTGCAAATATCTTTTACCGGAAGAGTTTTTAAGTGCTGTCGTTTAAACTACTTTATTATGACAATAGATTAGCATTTCTAAAACTGGAAAAACTTTCTGAACGCAGGGCTAAAATGGATTTGTGTGAAATTTACAAAATTATTAATAACAAAACATGCCTTCAGTCAAAATATTTTTTCACCTTCAGTAAATATTCTACTAAAGGACACACTTTAAAGCTTAAAATTGAAGAATGTAGAATAAACACCAGAAAATTTAGTTTTCAAAACCGAGCAATTTCCAATTGGAATAATTTAGACTCGTCCCAAGTTTCTGTAAAAACCGTTAAAAAATTTAGGAATGCAATTCAATCGGTTAATGTATAATTATATTGATTTTGTTTGTGCTCAGTTATAGTGTTGATGTTTGTGCTAAGGCATCAACCCGCTGACCCATTTTTTAGCAAAATAAATGTGTTTTTTTCTTACTTACTATTAAACCTGTGTTGCAATTGGATCGCATATTTTATAATAAAGTTAAAAATAATCTAATAATTAAATATTATCTGTTTTTTATTCCTTTGATATTTTTCTTCTTCTCTTTATATTTCTTTGTCTTTGTCTTTAAACCTATTTACAGTATCTATGACTTCATTAGGTGTTATGTGTTTTTCTGTCTTTCCTTTTTTTTACATGCTGTAACTTGTTGTGATCTAACAATTGGAGCACTTGGTGATTTTTTTGTTGGGTGTTTGCTAAAAATAAATGATTTGATTTGATTAGAAGGCAGAAGAAGCATTCGATTTTAAACAGTTATTTTGTACTAAAAAACTGCTGAGCGATGAGTGTCATGTAAACTTTTAGGTACTCGCTCTGAATACTGCTAATATTGCTTCATGGAAAATGCTAAATTAGCAAATTTGAAAGTTTTTCACAAAACGTGCAGGAATAGTTTTTAACATGCTCCGGTAAGTGCAGGGCTTGTGCCACCCCAGAAAACCCCCCTTAGTTGACCAGGCTTAGTCGCCCTAAACCCCCAAATAACTTATATTTATGAAGGATTCAGTGTGCCCCTCTTCTACTCTACCTCATGCCCCTTCTCCACTCTACCTCATCGCCCCCCTCCAACAATCCTGGCTACGCCCCTAGGTACGTCTAACCAGAAAGGTTCATGTAGTAATAATAAATAAAAATCATGTTTATAGCAATAAAAATAATTATAGCTACTACATCTTCCTCCACTTCAACCACAACAATAAGTAAGTTAATTCCAATTGTGTGCGGTAAGTTTGGCCAAAAATATGCAAGAATACAGATTGATAAGGGTATTACTTTAAACATGTATTAATCATTAACTTTTGTTTGAAATTTTCTGTTGGTTATAAATATTCTGGTTTATTTTATTACTTGCTTTATTTTTATTTTGTTGTCTACTGTTTTTTTATTCTCGTACTGAGAATTATTCTGTGGTTATAGAGTGGAATATGGGAGAAGGGATTTTGTAAAATTCAAAACACAAGCGTCCTATTTTTTGTCTAGTACACCTACATAGATATTATCAAAATATATAATAAAGGAAAAATGTGAAAATTAAAACAAACTGCTTGAAAACAAAGGTCCCATTTAAATAGGACCTGGTCCCATTTAAATAGGACCTTTCGATTTTTGGTCCCATTTAAATGGGATTCTATTTAAATAGGTCTCATTTAAATGAAATCCCATTCAAGTGGAACCTGGGTCCATTTAAATGAGACTTATTTAAATGGGATCTCATTTAACTTGGTCCCATTTATATGGGATTCCATATAAATGAGATCCCATTTAAATAAGCACCATTTAAATTGGACTTATTTAAATGGAATTAGGTCCCATTTAAATGGGACCAGATTCCATTTAAATGGGATTCGGTCCTATTTAAATAGGACTTATTTAAATGGATCCCATTTACATGGCATCTCATTTAAATGGTATCCTATTTAAATAGGTCCCATTTAAATGGAACTTATTTAAATGGGATCCCATTTAATTAGGTTCTATATAAATAGGACCAGATCCCATTTAGATGGGTCCAGGTTCCATTTATATGTGATCCTATTTAAATGGAACTTATTTCAATGGGATCCCATTTAAATGGGATCCTCTTTAAATAAGTCCCATTTAAAAGGTCCCATTTAAACAGGATATCATTTAAATGTGACTTATTTAAATGGAATCCCAATATAATTAAGTCCCATTTAAATGGGACCAGGTCTCAATTAATTGGGATCCTATTAAGGTAGGTCCCATTTAAATGAAACCAGGTCCCATTTATATGGTCTAGGTCCAGGTCCCATTTATATGGGATCCTATTTAAATGGAACTTATTTCACTGGGATCCCATTTAAATGGGATCCTCTTTAAATAAGTCCCATTTAAAAGGTCCCATTTAAATAGGATATCATTTAAATTTGACTTATTTAAATGGAATCCCAATATAATTAAGTCCCATTTAAATGGGACCAGGGCTCAATTAATTGGGATCCCATTAAGGTAGGTCCCATTTAAATGAAACCAGGTCCCATTTAAATGGAATTTCATTTAAATAGGACTTATTTAAAAAGGACCCCATTTAAATGTGACTTATTTAAATGGAATGCCATTTAATGAGGTGCCATTTAAATAGGACCAGGTCCCACTTAAATGGGATCCCATTTTAATGGGACTTATTTAAGTGGTTTCATATTTAAATAGGACTTATTTAAATAGGATCCCATTTTAATCTGATCTCATTTAATTAGGTCCCACTTAAATGTGAGTTATTTAAATGGAATCCAATTTAATTAGGTCTTCTTTAAATGTGACCAGATCCCATTTAAATGGGACCCATTTAAATGGAATCCCATTACCCATTTAAATGGAATCCTATTTAAATGGGATCCTATCCAAATAGGTTCCATTTAAATGGGACCTATTAAAATAGGATTCCATTTAATTGGGATCCCATTTAAATAAGTTCCATTTATATGGGACCAGGTTCCATTTAAATGGAATATCATTTATATGTGACTTATTTAAATGGAATGCCATTTAATTAGGTCCCATTTAAATGGGGCCAGGTCGTATTTAATTGGGATCCCATTAAAGTAGATCCCATTTAAATAGGACCAGATCCTATTTAATTAGGATCTCATTAAATTAAAAATGGAACCAGGTCCCATTTAAATGGGATCCCATTTTAAGAGGACTTATTAAAGTAGATTTATTAAAGTAGATCCCATTTAAATAGGACCAGATCCTATTTAATTAGGATCTCATTAAATTAAAAATGGAACCAGGTCCCATTTAAATGGGATCCCATTTTAAGAGGACTTATTTGTATGGTATCCCATTGAAATAAGATCTTATTTGAATGGAACTTATGTAAATAGGAACCCATTTAAATCTTATCCCATTTAATTTGGTCCCATTTAAATGGGACCAGGTCACATTTAAATGGGACCAGGTCCCATTTAAATGGGGTCCTACTTAAATGTGACTTATTTAAATGGAATCAATAAAATAAAATTAATTAGGTCCTATTTATATGGAGCCAGATCCCCTTATAATATGAATCCCATTTTAATGGGATTTATTTAAATGGAATACTTTTTAATTGGAATCCCATTTATATAGGTCCCATTTAAATAGGACCAGGTCACATTTAATTGGGATTCCATTTAAATGGGGCCAATTTAAATGGGATCATAAGTCGAAACGTCCCATTTAAATGGCACTAGGTCTCATTCTATTTTTTAAGCAGTTTGTTCTATATGTCTGATTTTTCGTTTATTATATATTTTTGATATTATCTTCAAATTTCTCGTGACTTAGCTCTAAGTCCCATAAAATTTGCTGTATATTTTTAGAAAAGTGCCCACAATCCCAGTAAAAGTTTTTTAATTTCAATTACACAAAAACTAAATAAATAATAGTATTTGAAGAAATTTAAAATTTTCTTGGGTTCTTTTTAATTTGGGAGGTGGCCTGTGGCTAGTTTACTCTGTCTGGCTATCAGGCGCGAGCTCTAGGCGATGGGCTTACCAGTATGATTGTATAATATTGGTAGTGGTTTAACCACCGTGGACCAAAAAACAGAGTTAAGGTTATTTTTATATTTATGATTATAGCAAAAGATTTAAAAAATAGATTTTTTAAAAAACGGCAATTTAAAATCTTAAAATAATATTTAAAAAGAGAACGCAAAATAGACGACGCAAAATTTTATAAAACATGACACATGTATACAAAACCACTAATTTTAGATCTCCATCAATAATTTTTGTGAATGGCCGTCTGATTGGCAGCTCAAAATTGCTATTGAAAAATGTATGATGGTTTTTTGATGAATACGAATATTTTAAAACTCTTAGTACAAATTGCGCAACATCTACAGTGAGAATTTTTAAACGTCAAAGATTTACCCTAGGCATAACAATATCGCATAATCTGAAAATTTCCTTTTATTGTTTAAAGGTCGTAGCGAAAGCCATTTGTTGAATTTTCATCGTCACTTTTTGTTTCCAAGAATATAAATTAAAAGATCTAGATAAACTAAACCATACTACAAGATCATTGGATGTTCCTGAAAACATTAAACTCTCTATTAAGGCAGTTATAGCTTCACGGCTAACAAGGAAAATAATGCCAGCTTAAGAAAGAAAAAAGCTATTTATTACAGCCAACTTTGTCAATAAAGAATGGATATGGTTAAAATTCACACGTTATTTAAAGATAAAACATTAATAAAGACTATAAATCAGGGTTTCGGTAAATTGGGACAAATAATCGTAACTTATAAACATTAACAAAAAATTTCCTTAAATACGCCACTTACTTCAAAGAATTAAAACATTGGTCAAAACTGAAGTTACAACAAATCTTACAATCAAGTTGTGAATGTATTAGTTCACCATATTGCTACACTCCAGCTAAACACATAATTACAGGAAATTTAAATGTTATAAACGATTTAACTATCCGAAAGCCAATCACAAAGACTGTAAAGCAATAGATTGGAATTTAGTGGAAACAGCAGGTATGCATGTCTGTAAAAACTTTCTGCATATTGTTAAAAGAAAATATAAGAATTCAAATTTTGAAACGGTTAATTTTCAAAACAAATTTTATACAATATTAATCAAAAGAATTAAATATTGAAAAAAAAACAAATAAAAAAACAGAAAGAAGTAAAATTTGATTAAAGAAAAAATTATTGAGCTTCAAAAAAGTATATTATTACTGTTGCAAATAAAGCAGCCAATAATTTTATAATTGTTTGTAAAAAATACTATGTACTTTCAAATATTATGTGATGAAATAGGTCTATGACTAGATAAGTCAAATCATTTTATCATAAAAGGAAATGACGTGTATCAATATGAGGGAAATCAGAATGAAGAAAATATTGTTTAGCTGCCATGATCATAAAACTAAAAAGTTTAGTCTGGAATGGAACTAGAAAACAACCAGAAAAAACTACCAACTATTTTTGCTACTGCCAAACTACATAAAAATCTATATAAATACAGATTTGTTGCTAAATCAGAAGTATGTAGTACAAAAGTTTGCAGTGTTATGGCTGAAGCAATTTTAAAACAGTTCAGAAACCATTTTCAAAAATATTGTGCAGTGAATGGTAGCTTGAAAATTATAGATGCTATACAAGCCATTAGAAATGTTGATGCATTAATTACAGCAGGAGCAGACTTAGTACTTTATATACTAGTCTTTCCCATAATATTATCAAAGAAAACATCTACAACTTAATTGATATACTATTTCAAAATACAGGAAAATCGTTTATTGCTGTTAAACGGAACACATATACCTGTTGGTTTGCCAAAGAGCTGGAAGAAAATGCAATCATGGGTGGCGCGGGAGCGCCACGGGACGATTTAGCCCCGTGGCGCCGCGCCAACCATTATTAGAGAACGTGGGTAAATTTTGATATTCAGAACCTTCTTCTTCTTCTTCTTCTTCTTCTTCTTCTTCTTCTTCTTCTTCTTCTTCTTCTTCTTATTATTATTATTATTATTATTATTATTATTATTCCAACGCTCCATCCTTAAAAGCGATATTCCTCATTCGTTATTGGTTGATCAAAAATAAACATGAGCTCATAAGAAAGAAAAAGGAATTACGCAACTTTCTTAGGAAGCACTTTTTTGATTTAAGTCCTTGTTATTGATTTATTGATTAAGATAAAAAATTTGAAAAAAAGACAAATAAAAACTCCCAACCGCACAATAACAGCCTTTTGGCAACAATAAGGATTGTACAGAGCAGACAACCAACATCCCCTCATAAAAACCGCACAAAAAAGCAGACGGGTTTTAATTGGTGGCAGAAACGGAACCAAATCCCAGCGCCATCTGCTTCAACCGCGCGGAAATCGGCGAAAACAACAAAGTACTTTTTTTTAATTCTTGCATTACTGATGACAAAATTAATTCAAAGTTTTATAAAATAATAACTAGCCTTGAAAAATGCTCTAAAAATAGAGCAGGAAAAAGGGGCGATTTTTCCCCGGGCGTATGTTTAGACAGAAAAGATGTGGACTAGTCTGAGATGGACATTATGTGGACTATAGAAAATTTGCATTTGGTTTGGGCAGCTGCTCACTAAATAAAAATTTCTACCATATGATAATGATTTGTTTATACATTGATCTAATCACACAGCACTGTTGCATTTTTTTAGTTTGATAAAATATCAATTGAAAAAATTATACTCACAGCAATCTTTGACAAGCGCGAAATCGCCACTTTTTCAATTTGAAGATTATATTTGTATGTGTAAGAAACAACTATAAATCTGAGCTATGCTCCGATATATGTCCCGTACATATTTTATCTCGTGGTATAAAGATATGACCTTTCAAAGTTCCAGTTTTGTCGCCAGTCCGCATCATTTTTGTATAGACTATAGTTTGTTTAAAAAATTTGTATACAAAAATAAATTTTTGGTTTATGGACCTACCTAGCATAACAACAATTGGGTCGTCGATCCCGACACGAAACAAAGTTCCTCTCAAATTAAATGCATTTAGTTGTATTTTTGAAACTGGAAATGTTAAATACAAATAAAACATCTACTTGGAAAATTTTAGTGGTCTTTTTGAATTTAATTAAGCATTACAAATTGTATTTTTTCTTCTGATTAACCAAAAAAAAAATCACATATGAGAAACCTTAACTACGCTTCAGATAGCTCTAAATATTGGTCAAAAATTAACAAAAATACTCGAAATTGTTTTAACATAGTTGTATAATCTCCAGTTTCCGAAAAAATTTGGTAAAAATCGTTGGTTTCATAACGAATTCTGATTGTGCGGCGGGACCGCGGACCCAAATTTTTGTAATGCTAGGTATGGTGGCTTAATGCTACACCTGGAGAAATCCAGGATGTTTAGTGACTAAAAAATAGTTCGTATAATAATAGAATAGAAAGAAAACGAAAAAATAAATTTAAATCCTGAAATTTTGAAGCTGAAAAAGCCTTTCTGGAACCTAGGGTTTATTTTTTTTTAAGTTTATCAATTTATATTCGTTCATAAAAAATTCGTCATTTCGGAAAAGGTTTCATAAAAAACAAATTGCGTTTCCACCAATAAAACTGTTAATGCCAAGTTTTTTAATAAATCCTTGATTATTGCGAGAATTCGTTTATATTTTAATACAACTTTTTTTTCCAAAGCAACTTCCGGAGCTCCAGAGCTTATAATTTCATGAATAATTAAAGAGTAATAATATAAGTTATTTTATTAAAAAATTTTGGAAACTAAATTTTTTTCAAAATTTATTAAAATTAAAAAAGCCCTAAATATGCAAGTAGAATAACTTAGAACATATTTTAAGGTTAAATACGCTTGAAATTCTTCATTTAAGGAACGGAGCTCTAGAACTCCCTCGGTTTCAAATGGCCGGAGCTCTTGAGCACGATATTGGAGAGTAGGAACATCACTATTAAATGCATTCATGGCGAAATATCTTTTTGGCGGCGAATAAAATCTATTTGGATTTTTTAATGCGTGCAATCGGTTATTGTTTACTATAATCAGAAAACCAATAAAAACAAAGAGTAAACAAAAGTAGTGGAAATGAGTTTTTCATTAAAAATTGCGCTGTCGAGATATCCTGTGGAAGTGACTTGTTTTGGAGGAAAGCTCTGGCAGCCATTTTTGAAAAAAAAAATCCTTGATTAAAATAAATAAATATAAAAAAGAAATCAATATAAAAAAGAAATAAATATAAAAAAAGAAATAAATATAAAAAAATCAAACACTTTTAGAAGCAAGTGGTCCCAAACAAAATATGCTTCATAAAAATTTTGTTTATTAAAAATAACGGCAGCAAAATACTTTCTTACAATTTCACCAAAAATCGTTCTTCCAGAGGGACTTAGCGAATTGTACAGAAAACGAATTTTACAGTAAAGTAAGTTTTATAAGAATCGAGTTTATTAAAAATCCCGGAAGCAAATTGTCCCTCCTAGAATTTTTCCAAGAATTGATTTTCTCAGGGAGCGAATTGTCCTGGGAGCGAATTGTCCAGGGAGCGAATTGTCCAGGAGCTAATTGTCCCAGAAGCGAATGGTCCAGGAGCGCATTGTCCCGGGAGCGAATAGTCCAGGAGCGAATTGGCGGGAACAAATCGTCTCCGCCCCGTCTGGTAATTACAAAAGATTATTGGGTCATAAATGCTCTTTATTACCTGTCAAAGTTACTATAAAGTGGCGAAAAATCACAACAATTTATTTTAAAGGTAAACCCAACGTGGCTGCTGCAACAGTTTTGCGTTGGATTAAAAAATGCCCCCCATTAAGTAACCGCTCAATTCACGAATATCTAACGTCATTTTATCAAACAAATACTCGGTATTTAATCGAATCTAATTGACAGATAAAGTGACGTCAGATTCTCGTGATTTGAATGATTACTTAATGGGGGCATTTTTTAATCCTACAAACAACTGTTGCAGCCACGTTGGGTTTACCTTTAGTTCTCATCTGTTTTAATGTTATATGTTAATGATATATATATATATATATATATATATATATATATATATATATATATATATATATGTGTGTGTGTGTGTGTGTGTGTGTGTGTGTGTGTGTGTGTATGTGTGTTTGTTAGGCTTGGTGGTCTTACTGACGAGTGCAACACCAAGTGCGTTTAAGACTAATCCACGAAACGCCAACCGGAACCTGATGGGGACAAGGAGCTTTACGTCAATTCATTCTAATTCGTATTGCATCCTTGACTTTCAGTGGATTCCAATGTGCAACACTTTGGACTTTTTTGTTTGCTTAAGTGTAGCTTTGAAATCACTGGCAAGCATTGAGTTCACAGTTGTTTTTATTATTTGAGATAGTGGTTATGTATATAAGTGAATAATATTTTATTTTTAGCTTCAACTTATTCAGCTTAAAATCACAGGTTGTTCATATAAGCTGTTATAGCGCGTTTATAGTCGCCTTATAAAGCTTAGGTGACAGTTCTGGTAATTAATTCATTGTGGGATCTTAATAACTTGCTTAATAATATCTTAATAACTGGATATAAAAAGACAGAGCACAGTATATAATTAAGTGCCTGCTTGTTGTTCTGTCTAGAAAGTTTACAATAAAAAAAATTGAACAATATGGTCTCCACATCTTAAAAAAGTATTTTAATGTATTGAAAATGTTAAAAAAATATTTATTAAACGACCACGTTAGAATTTTAAAAATTCTTAAGCGGTGGGTAGTCGGATACTATTCATGATTTGCGGCTATATGTTTTGTTTTGTGACAATAAAAATGGGAGAAGAAAAAAACTGAAGATCTTCCCATTTATCGGAGATCAATGTTTTCTTATGTGCTCATTGACTGAAAGTGATTCCATAAATTCATAGCTTTGTAGTAATCTTTAAAACCAAAGAACTTCCGTTAAAATGAGAGGGTTTTGACCATTGTAGCTGTATTTAAGATACTTTTTCCTTATAGTTGTATATGAAATTTGCTAAATTAGGCTTTGAGAAGCCTGAAACATGACGACTGAAAACTGATTTAATTATGTGTTTTAAAATAATGAATGGGGATGTTTGACTTCGATTTTGAGAATTTTTTATCATTATCACATCTTATCATTGATCAGAAATTTATTGATTTAAAGTGTAGTTTTATCATTAGTGTGAGGTAGAGCTGTAAAGCTATGTTTTAATATTTTAAAAATCATTTTTGAATTAAAAATTTGTATAAATAGAAATAAACTAATGTGGCAAACTTAGTGTGGGGATATGCAATTAGGTGTTTTTATGTTACTAGTTTTTAACAAGTTTTAACAAGATAATCACCTTTTATTAACGCTTTTATTTTATTTTTAACAAAATAATCACCTTTTATTAACGCTTCCACTTTGAGTTTTCACGGAAGGGACACAATGTGTCGCACTTTCACTTTCTTAATATAAAGTTTTGTTGTAAAATGCTAAACCAAAAAGCTACACACTAAAATTCTGATAAAAAGCTGTAATAATATCAAAAATCATCAAAATTTATTATTTTCAATTTTAAGATTTTTGCATCAAAAATAATAGCATTTACCTTTTTTACCTAAAAGATGAAAGTACTATTTATAACCTTTCGTTTCAAAAACGATCGTGCCCGTAGATAAAATGTATACAATAAAGAAAGAGCGAATATATTGTCGGTATTGGATTTTATTCAACTATTATCACGTTTCTAACTGAATAATAAAGCCTAAAAAATCAAAACTAGTTTATTACTAACTAGGGAACATACATAAGCTAGTTTTAGATAGTTTATGCATGTTCCCTGTTATTTCAACAAAACATTCAATTCAAATTCAATACAAAAAAGAACACTAAAATGGCGCAAATTCTCGTTTTTATGCGCATTTAACTGATTAAAATCCTGTTTATTTCGCGAATGTGAAGAAATTTAATTCGTATGACAAACTATCGAGCGCTCTGAAAGCAGCGCAAATTTAAGGTCCATGAAAGCGAGGTATATTGGAGTTGGAACTTAGAGCATAAAAGGATTTTGGGTTGTAAATAGGAAATTTTAAGCCAAAACCGAAAATCGCTAAAACTTACACCTAAGCTTAAGCGAACCTAAATCTAATAAGAAAATTAGTAACAAAAACTATGGGAAAAACAGAAAATACCGAAAATAACACACATGAAAAAATTTAAAGCAAAAAATACGCTGAAGAAAGCCAACCAAAAATATAAATTAATAAATAAATAAATGGTTTACCTGATGTGCTAAAATTAAACTAAAATATAATTTTTATTAAAAAATACGTTTCGCTCCTTTTAATCTCCTAGACGTATATTTTAATAAACTCCTTGAAAGAGGCGAACAGGAGCTCGTCAGTTCGCGTTTTCCAAGGGAACATACATGACAAAAACATGCGCATGTATAACAAAAAAATACAAAGAAAAAATTTTAAACAAAGTAACACACTGAACTAAAGTTACGGAAAAGGTACACACTGAACTAAAATACGGAAAAGGAACAACTTAAGACATTTCGAAAGTTAACTTTTGATAATTATAAAATTATTTAAAGGAGTAGATTATAACTAATAAGACAAAATTAATTCTTATATAAACTTAATCTACAAAAATATATGATCAAAATTGTTACCTCTTTAAATAGGTTCCATTGTATGCAAAAACTTTTTTAGAAAAAACAAAAATTAATAATATAGAATAAAAAAATTAATCGAAAATATTATTAATTCTTTTTTAAGAGATAAAAACATACGAAGAGACTGAATTGAAAAGCCAAAAAATAAAAATTTACATAAAAGACTTGATTAACTATGGGACAAAAGTTCGAAAAACACAAAAAAAGTTTGTTTTAATGATACATTGAGCACAATCTTCTCATATCTAAGTTATTTATATCAATTTGACCTATAAAATATATTAAAAATATTATTTAGAAAATTATTAAGCCCTAACCAATTTTTTTTCTCAAGAGCTTCAAGTTCCGATTGTTTGCGGCTCCAAGTTACGAACACTTAACCACGGGTTCAAATTTCCTAATTGGTTCTAAAGATCCTGTACCGCATCACGTTACAGTTGCGAAGCTTTGTTCATTTGATGGCGCAGCTAATAGTTATAAACAGCAAAATTTACTTTTAAGAAATAAAGGGGATTGTGGCAAGCTATAAATGAAGTTTTTTTTGCAATGTTACTCGTAAAAATAATACTTTCGTCACCATAAACGGTAAAATGAATGACTTCTTGATATTTCAACATGATACTTTGCAGTATCCGATTGTGTACACACAGTCAGCCCACTTGATATAGCTTAATTTCCACAATAAACAATAAGTTTAGTTTAAATTTTCATTACGTTTAAGTCATTCCTAGGTTTAGAAGAAGCAAAACACTGTTTCATGGGTGGCGCGGTTCCTAGGTTTAGAAGAAGCAAAACACTGTTTCATGGGTGGCGCGGGAGCGCCACGGGGCGATTTAGCCCCGTGGCGCCGCGCCAACCATTATTAGAGAACGTGGGTAAATTTTGAAATTCAGAACCTTCTTCTTCTTTTTCTTCTTCTTCTTCTTCTTCTTCTTTTTATTATTATTATTCCAACGCTCCATCCTTAAAAGCGATATTCCTCATTCGTTATTGGTTGATCAAAAATAAATATGGGCTCATAAATAAGAAAAAGAAATTACGCAACTTTCTTGGGAAGCACTTTTTTGATTTAGGTCCTTGTTATCGATTTATTGATCAAAATAAAAAATTTGAAAAAAGACAAATAAAAACTCCCAACCGCTCAATAACAGCTTTTTGGCAACAATAAGGATTGTACAGAGCTGACAACGAACATCATCTCATAGAAACCGCACAAAAAAGCAGACGGGTTTAAATTGGTGGCAGAAACGGAACCCGTTCCCAGCGCCATCTGCTTCAACCGCGCGGAAAACGGCAAAAACAACAAAGTATTTTTTTTAATTCTTGCATTACTGATGACAAAATTAATTCAAGTTTTATTTATTAAAAAAATAATAATAAGCGTCGGTGGCGCGGGAGCGCCACGCGCCGGTAGGTAATCGTCGGTGGTGCGGGGGTGTCACACTGCAATTTAACCCACCGCACCAACTATACTTAGAGAACGTGAATAAATTTTGTAATTCATTTTATCATCTTCTTATTATTATTATTTTTACTGTAGAGTTATAATTGCAATCATTGGCGCACGGCATCGCGCCAACTATATTTAGAGAACGTAGGTAAACTTTGTCTGGAGCGCCACTGCACCGCACTAACTATAATTAAACAACGTGGGTAAATTTTGTCATTTAAATTCATCGTCTTCTTCTTATTATTTTTTATTTAAAAAAGTATATCTCGGCAACGGAATGATTATAAACATATGTCATTGCGCAGCTAAAACTATAGTTTATTAGGCTATTTTTTAATTTAATTCAAAAAAAGTGGTATACACGCCTTGAAAAATGCTCTAAGAATAGAGCAGGAAAAAGGGGCGATTTTTCCCCGGCCGTATGTTTAGACAGAAAAGATGTGGACTAGTCTGAGATGGACATTATGTGGACTATAGAAAATTTGCATTTGGTTTGGGCAGCTGCTCACTAAATAAAAATTTCTACCATACGATAATGATTTGTTTATATATTGATCTAATCACACAGCACTGTTGCATTTTTTTTAGTTTGATGAAATGTCAATTGAAAAAATTATACTCACAGCAATCTTTGACAATAAAATGTAAATACAAGAAAGATAGTTAAAACATATGGCAAGTTTTTAGGACAACGTCGAATATTTTAACAACAAAATGATGTTAATAGTTTCAACCAAAAATAAAAATTAAAGAATATGTATATTCGAATTAAAAACATTTTATGGATAAATCTTATGTACGTAAAAAAACTTGCATAGAACTTTTGTTCGCAACTGTCAAATCATCTTAATTTTTTGTTGCCTGAACTTTACGGAATAGTTGCGCGACAACCATACTTATGCAAATTAAACCACATCATAAGCAAATCATTTATTACGGAAGATTCATCTATTGACTTTAAGTTTGTGCCACGGCCGAGCGTTTTCACTATGATTTTTTATGACGAGCCACAATGATTTAAAAAAACTGGTTTATTTAACTATAGATTAGAACTTTCAAGTACAAATATATTTATTTTCAGTAATACACCTAAATACAAAGAACATTAATTTACAAATTGAAGTTAAATAAATTACAAAGAAAAGTTTCAATGAATATAAAAATTGAATAAAGTTATATTAAATTTTTCAAAGAAATCACGTCAGGATTTGTAGAACCCTCAAAATGTCATATAGTATTCGGGTTCAAGTCATATATGTTTTGCTCTGTGGGAATGGTTGTGGTAAGAGCTATTTTAGCCAATTAGCGCCTGGAAAAAATGATCTAAAATGAATGAAATATTTCCATTTTTTTAAAGGACAAAAGTTAGAAGTAGTAAAATATTTAGACTAAAACGAAGCCGAATCCATACTGACTGACTAGCATCAAAAACATACGTTTATTTTTTCTTGGCATATACCTATTAAATTTCAGAAAAAACTAAAATTTGTACAAGATGTTGACAAAAAAATTTGTTAGGTTGGCATATTTTACTAATAAAAAATTTTATTTAGAGGAAAATTATATTAACGGTAAAACGTTATAAACGGTTAAGATTAGTTTTAATCCAATGGCACAAAAAATTTGATTTAGGCGATAATTACATCAATGTATCGTTAACGTTAAACGCTTTACTAATAAGACTTTTGCTTAACTCGATCGTACGGTCAGCGAGATATGTTCACTTGTAAATTTTTTCAATACATATTATTTTTGTACAGAGATTAGTTAATTCTGTTTTACCTTAGTTTAGTTTTAAGATTGCAGTTATATTATTAGGTTAATTCTAATTGTTGTTCTGTTCGATTCTTCTTTGAAGGTAAATTGGTGATCACAGGTTGTATTTGGGTTTCAGTGCAATATGTATTATTTAACTTACATCGGCCAAACTATCCGACATTTTGCTACCTGAGAGCGGTTCAATAAACGCGTGTTGACTAAGGGCTAGGTTAGCACGTTGTTTAAAACTTTTAATGATATTTTTTCTCAAAATCTCATTGATTCCTTGTCTAAATTGCATAAATTCATTTCATGCATATTTGTTTTAAATATTAATAAAGCCAACCTAAAGTTAGAGGGTTAACAAAATCTAAACTAGGGGTTAAGGTGTTATAACTTTTTATCTAAAACAAATATAAATAAAATTATTAATTTTTTTTCCATTTTAAGAAAGAGTTCTGAAATTTTTTCTTAGAAAAAAATACAAAAAATTAAAACAATATCAAGAGTTTGAAAACAACGGGCTAGCATAGCACCTATTTTCACACATTTGAAGTGGACCGTCTCCTGAGAATCTTAAAACATAATCAAACTTTAGCTAAAACGGGGCGTTTTATTTTAGCAGACTTTCATAAGCTTACAATTTTATCATGGACAAATTCAGTTTCACCATTTCTTAATATTTTTGATATAATTATTTCTGCTTTCAATGAGTTTTCTGAGTTAAAAAAAGGTTTTTGTGTAACAGTAGACAAACTAGTTTTTAACGAGAAATCTGCTATTATGGTTTTGGCTTTATTTTAGGTCTAACTATTTTAGTATTTTTAATTTTGTCTTTTAACTATGTTTTAGGTTTATATGACTCTTTTTATCTTTTTTCAGCATTCTCCTTCAATTTATTTTTATTTTGTGTGCTATATCAAGTTTTAATTTTTCCGCTTGTGTATCTGTAGTATTTTGATATTTCTTGCAGTTTCATTTTTTATTGCGTCTCGGTTTTTTTTGTGCTTTGATATTAATTTTCAAATTTAAAAAAAATTAAACTATCATCTATAAAAATTTAACCCGGGTCTATTTGAAGTGGATCTGTCTTTTTTCCGCCCTAATAAAACAAGTCAGACCCGGACACCCAATCCAAATGGACTCGGGCCAAAATTTTATAATTACAGTGTTAATGAAATTTTTTTTTATTTTTATGGAACATTTTTCTTTGTAATTTATTTGACTTGTTAAATCAAAAGCTCGAATCTATAGAGTCAAAAATAAATTCTTTATGTCATATTTTAATTACATTATTATAAAAATATAACATTGAAAATTAATTCTTAAACTTATGCCACCTCTGCTTAACAGAAAAAAAGTTCATATTGTGCATTTCTTGCCATCGACAGCACAAGGTTGTACCAACATTGAAAGTCGACCAACCAACATCGAGTATAGGAACACATCTTTGAAATTTTAAGAAACACTTTTTTCAGCGTATCTGAAAGTTATATTTTTTAAAAAATCTGTACATAGACCTTTTTTAAATAACAATAATTATAAAAACTGTTTATTGGTCTCAAAAACAGTCACTTGTACGATTTTAGAGTAATTTTAAAACCCAAAATATGATTTTGCTTTTATATTAATAAACAATACAGAGCTACTTTTAGAATTCCTTATCTCCTTTTTTATCGGATGAGTAATAAAATAACAAGACACAAATAAGAATGCATAAAATACAATATTCTGAAACTACCATAGTGTTTTTTGTTAAACAAAATTTATAAATATTTGGTTTTTAAAATTACGTCAATTTGGAACAAGTTCTGACTGTTTTTATAAGGGCCAAAAATAAATCTTAAATGTCTGTAACTCAATTGTTATTATTCTTAGTTTAAAATTTTCTTTCATTTTTTTTAAAATTAAATCTGCTGGACCGCGTTTGTAAATTGCGTACCTAAATTTTAATCTTTTTTTTTCTCAATTTTTGTTTTGAAACTCAGGACTAAGATTAATATATAGCATTGTACTGATTTTAAAAGTAGCAAGTTTTTATAAGCCGGATTGGTTTGTAATAATATGATTTACCTAACATGATAATGAATATTCCAGGCTAGAAACAATAAAAAAATGGGATTTTCTCGAAGCTAATTATAAAAAAAAAAACATTTTTTCTTAATATGACAGCGAGCTCGAAATATTTAGCTGCAAATTTTATAACGATCGTTTTTAGAATTTATTTCCAGATGAATATTACTCTTATAATGTAAATAGGTCAATGTTAGGTAGCTATGGTTTTATGATATAGCATGATTGCTGTTGTTGCTTATTTTATATTTGAAAATATATGCTCGCCGTAACAAGGCTGTTATCCTTGTGACTATTAAAATTAAGCTTTCGCGTAATAGTCAAATGTTTAGTTAATGTCGACTAAAATTTTTTAAATAATCTACAGTTTGTTGAATAATCTGCATGAATTTTTTTTGCGTAATATTAATGAATATTCCACGCTTTTTGTTGAATTCCGACATGTAGATTATACCAATTGTTAAAGCGTGGAATATGCTACAGTAGAGGTAACTGACTTAAATTCGGTTAGTCTTAAATTCAGTCACCGGAGGTTATTTTTGTCTCGTCAAAATTATGAAATTATCTGCGTATAACTAGATAAATCGTCATGTCATCTATCTAGTTTAATCTTTCTATCTATCTAGTTTAATTTAATCTATCTAGTTTAATCTATCTAGTTTAATCTATCTATCTAGTTTAATCTATCTATCAATCTAGTTTAATTTGCGCATGCAAAAATAACAGTCGATGGTGAAAATTAAGGCTGCCTAACTTTAAGTCATTTACCCTACTTAGTTCAATTTAATTCCTTTTTTTATATTGTACAAAATTGCTGCTTATTTGGTAACGTGTTTATTAAATTCTTCCACATATATAGATATGTAGAAGAACCATCTGCAATCCATTCGTGAACAAAATCACTTCGTCCCCAGCCAAAAGCTAGCTAAATCTAACCTATTTTAAATGACTATTGTTGAAATGTGTTATAATCTAAACTCAGATAATATTCATAAATGACCATTTTATTTTTGTCTTTAATTATGTATTTCACACACATGTATGGTAATCTATCTTTATGTTGATTACGGAAAAAAAGGAGGAGGAGAAGGAAGAAGGTGGTTGGTGAGGTTATTTCCTCTCATAAACAGTCGGTTCAAACAAAAAAAAAAGAAACAGGCTCCTGTTAATTGCGACACCAACATAGGTTAAAAAGTTTATATTAATCACAAAAGCTTTCGATCTATTCTTAGATCATCGTCGTTTAAAATATCTGAAACACTATCTATAAATATAATTCAACATATAAACTAAAATAATAAATATATAACAATAAAAAAACAATAAATTGGCACAAACAAATTACAATTATTTTTAAAATTTATAAGTACCCTAAAAAGGGGGTCAATAAATGTATGGATTATATACTTATGTATTTTAGTATATATTGTACAATTATAATTACAAATATTATACTGGCGATGACCTGGGAATAGATTAAAAGCTATTTTGGTTAATATAAACGTTTTAATCTTAGTTCTTGTCGCAATCAATAGATTTTTACTTCCCACTGGAAAATTAGCCTTTTGCTATATATGACTCTTTTTGGAACTTTAACTAATACAATCAGTATTTTAGAACTACAAATGATATATATATGTTTCTATCCTTTCTAGATTACATATAAAATCCTTGAATTACGAAATTGAGATTGAGGTCTGAAAAGTTCGTTCACAACTCCTTATATTTTCAATTAGTAAATCTCGCAGAAAATAGTGGACGTATACTACTACCAAAAAAATATAATATACCAAAAAATGTGTAGTAAAAGTATGCCATCATTATGAGCCTCTTCATTTAAATGGTACCCTCCATTATGATGGCATAGTAACCATTTTAATTTGGCGAATAATGTCGGTCTAAGACTGTCAGACATGAGAAAACTCGTGCGGCATGGATAGTAGGACAGTAGGCATGGATGGCATGGCATGGCATGGCATGATAGTAGGCATGGATAGTATGGACACTTTAAGTATATATGAAGTGAAATTAAATCAATAATTGGCTATTATAATGGCTTCATCTCCATTTTAATTCGCTAAATTAAAATCTCTACTATGCCATTATAATGAAGGGTGCCATTTAAATGGCGAGGCTAATTATAATGGCATACTTTTACTTACTTTTTTTATATAGGAGTTGCACATTTTTCGGTATATTATATATTTTTGGTACTACTACCCTTCATACCGAACGACCAATCAGCTGTGTGCGACCCATGCTTGGGCAATATAAACGACAGCGTACTGCACGCAAACTATTTCTTACGCAAGATTTATCGACTGATCTATTTTAAAATATTGATTTTTATAATCAACCCGTTTCCATGACCACTTTTTTTCGATTACCACGGTGAAATTTTCGTCACACCACCGTGATGTGTAAATTCAAACGCAGTTGACATTGCGACCACCAACATAATACGATTATGGGACTGAAAACAATAGTTAGTTTATTTCTGCGCACACACCGCGCACTTCCATTATAAATCAAGCGCAGCTGTTTGTGGGCGCTCAAATCTATGTAAATGAACGAACAAATTTAAATGTTTAAAGCTTTTCTGCGTTTAAATGTACAGTAGCACTTAATCAAATCAATCAAATCAATTAATCAAAAAGTGTACCACACCCACGACTTTAGCTACCACCTTGGTCTAACATTGGTATGACCTTGGTAGTAAGTAATGTTAATTGCGGTTGAGTTTCTACACACCACAATAGTCAGAAGAAGATGCCACCACTGTGAAATAAAGGTTTTATTGTTGTAATAAAGAAAAAAGTGATCAGGTGAATGCAAATAAAAAAAGTGTCCTTTTTTGTACTTTTTTGTTATACCGCATAAAGAAGATACTAATGCAACGAGGAAGTTTTTTCACTCTTTTCACAATAACTTCACTGACTGTTTGCTAAAAAGCACGGAAGACTGTCTTTGATTTTGTGTTTGTTGTAAAAAATTTTTCTGTGGAGCGTTTAGCAAGGGTGAGCGCCATAGGGCGATTCGATACAGCGGCTTCGACGCACACCAGACATAGTTAGATAACGTGGGTAAATTCTGAGATTCAGTGTCTTCGTCTTATTATTTTTATTCTAACGCTTTTATTTTAAAATTGATATTCCTGCTTTTATAGTGATTTATCAGATATTAAAGTGGTCCCATCAGAAAGCGCAGAGAGTTTGCCCTATTTCTTAGGAGCCATTTTTTTAATTTATTATATTTTTTTCAAAAAGTTTAAAATTTCTGAATTCAACAATAAATTTCTACTGTACGGTTAAACAATTAAAAATTAAATGCATCACTAAGTAATAATTTAATAAAAAACATATAACAAAAAATAAAAGAAAAATATGTGAATTTATGTATTCTTCAGACAATGTAACCCTTATAACTGAGGTGCGTCAAGCGTGGCGTGCGGCGTGCCTAGTTAAATGTACCCAGCTAATGTGGCAATAAAAGTCTTTTGTCTGAAAAGGTGGCCCGTTAAGGCGTTTCATGACTCCTAAATTTATTGTTTATGTTTTGTTTGTAGACATTTTATGGCAACTTAAACCATGGCTTTTAATTTTTTTAAACAAATTTTTTATTATCGTTTTGTTTGTTCGCTACTGAATTTAAGTCTTGTAATTCATAATGTACAACACTATTTCAATGTTATCTGTTTGGGGTCCGGCACAAAAGAGTCCCGGCACAAAAGAGTCCTGAAAAAAATCGCAGCTGGCACAAAAGAGTCCTGGCACAAAAGAGTTCCGGCACAAAAGAGTCCGGGAGAAAATACGTTTATGCGCCCAAGCGCAGCGAGCGCTGAGGTCGGCACAAAAGAGTCCTGGCATAAAATCAATTTTTCAAAGGTGACACGCAAATACGTACATTTAAAATAGAAAAAAACAACAGGTAAAAAATATAAGCGAACGCTAAAAAAATAAGAAATTTATGATAGTGGCGAAAGTCGTATCTTGGTTCCTAACCATCACTCGATGACTTTTTCCTGAGTATATCTGCCTCTTTAAATTTAACTACCTTCTACCCGCTTTTAGAAAAATTAAAGCTGCTCACAAAGAAGCTTTATCTGACTTGAAAGTGGTTTTTTCTGCCTCCTACAAACATTGGAGGACATTGCCCGCCCCCTGCCCCCCCGTTTTATTGGAGGATTTTCCCCCCCCGTTTTATTGCCCCCCCCCCCCGCCAAAAAATGAAAAAGTACCCTAAGTTTCCCTTCTTTTTTCTCTTTTTTTCTCCTTTTTTCCTTCTTTTTTTCTTTCCCCTCTGCTTGCCCCCCCGTTTTGTTTCCCCCCCCCTGTTTCAAAAAAGTTGCCCCCCGTGCCCCCCCCCCATTTTGGAATTGCCCCCCCCGTTTTAACCCCGGGGGGGCAGTGCACATGTCTGAACATTTGAGGTTATTTTTGGGGTAGGTTTACTTGCCTCCTCCTAAGTGTTTCTAAGCATGCCTCCGATGCAGTTTTACAACTTGTTACTTTTCTCCAGCCCGCTAATGAAAGGATTGAAAACCGTAATTATTGGATAAACATTTGTTTTCTAAAAACAAATAGCAACCTTAAAAAAAAGAATTTTTAGCTAAATTTTTTTTAAAATTTACTGTTCATTGGTACTCTGACACAAAGAGTCACAATCAGCATAAAATCAACGTGACTCTGACTCATTTTGTTTAGATGATTTGTGTGTTAAGATATAAAAAGGGTCACAGTTACGAGTATAGATGTTTTTGGTCGGGTCCGCTAGAGATCGGGGGGGTCCACCCTCGGGTGGAAGGCCAAAAATTTTAAGGGGGGGTCCAGGGGGTCCGGACCCCCCTTGCTTTTAGGGGGGTCGACCGGGTGTGAGATTTCAAATTTAGGGGGGGAATTTAGGGGGGTCCGATTTTTTAAGTTTTTTAAAATCAATAATTTAAGTCTTTTTAGGTCCAATATGGAATTTTATATACTAAAACAGTCTATTTAGACCTAAAAAGTGTATTTAAACACTGTTTTTAACTAAAAAACCGTGTTTTTCACAGTACATAAAAATTTTTATTTCCAAATTGGTTTGGAGGGGGGACGGGGGTCAACCTCGCTAAAGGGGGGGGGGTGAGGCCGGATCGCTCTCGAGCTTTGGGGGGGGAGGGGGGACCCTCTGGATTTTTTCTAAGGGGGGTCCAAAATTTTGGCTGTAGGGGGGGTGGACCCCTCTGTCCCCCCAAAAACATCAATGGTACAAGTATTTTACGACGTTTTTGACTGACTCAACTCATTGTGTCAGGGTAACGACGTGTTGAAATACGTCATAAACTCGAAGACAGCTGGAGCGGGTCCACTAAACGCGTGCTGACTAGGTGCTATCTTAGCACGTTGTTTAAAACTCTGGTTAATGTTTTAATTTCTAGGTTTTTTCTTGAGAAAACTTATATGCTCTTTTTTTAGATAGAATAAATTAATATTAAAGAGTTTTATGCATATTTGTTTGAAATAAAATTAAAAAAAGCCTTAAACCGTAGTTAGGAGTTTTGCTAACCCGTAATTAAGGCTTATTGCTTTAATAGTTTGTATATAGGGTAACTGATTTAATTTCGGCCACGCCTTAATTTCGGCCACCAATTTAGGGTGTTAGAAAATTGACTTATTTTTAAAACACAAAAGAACTAGCACAAAAGTAATTAGATTAATGTTGAATAAAGTGTTTTTGCAAAAGTTTTTTATTTTTGTTATTCTACATTATCAAAATTTTCATACAAAAAGTGAATTTTTTGTGATTTTCCTTATTTTTGCTTTGTGTTTAAACTCCATCAAATTTAGAACGAAGCAATATATAACCTTAAATTATCTTCTATTTAAGGCTCAAAATTGTTAATTTTGATGTTTTCATATATTCTTCAAAATCATTTTGCAATGCGCTTAACTAACTGCTCATTTTAAGATTCCGTTAATTTCGGCCACCTGAAAATTTAGGTGAAAGAACCTGCCGTTTTTTGCTGTTTTTAAATATCATTGTACTACCGTATTTATAAAGAATTTTTTTTGCTCGTTTGACTTTGTTTTGACGTTTTTTAAGTCAAAAATAAAAATTGAACAAAAAATACAATTTATTAAAACTTGTTTTTTTAAGGTTTTGACATAATTTTGAAAGTCTTGCTAATAACTATTAAAGTTCGCAAACGGGAAAAATTAAGTTATATGTACCGAGAACAATACCTAAGGGTAAATTTGCAACCTTTAGGAATTTTTATTGTTCGTTTAAGCAATAGTTATGGCCAGTTTTTTGTAGGTGGCCGAAATAAATGGCACACGCCTTAACTTCGGCCACTTAAAAAAAAAGTTTAATAGAAAACGAAGTGGTAGAAGTAATACAAAAAACCCAAAAAAAAAAAAAATTTTTAAAAGGAGGGGTAGGGGGAACAAAAATTATAAAAGCTGAAACATATAACAGTAATAAATTAATATATTTCATAAGCACTAAAAGCTAAATTTATAATTAAAAGCAAAACCACAAAAAGCTTAGCCCTCCTCCTTTAATGGGAGCTAAAAGAAACAAAGTAGGTATCAAATAGCTTCCCCTCCAGGCTTGGGACTGGCATTTAATCAGCTCGAAATGATCAAATGGCGGAGTTACCTAAGCTATTGTGACAAGTCTAATTAATGTTTAAGCATAATTAATTAATTCAAAGTAAGGACCTAAAAGCTTAAAAAATAAGTGAATAAAAATTAAAATTGTTACCTTAATCCTTTCGTGCTGAAAATTCGGCCATTTGTTTTGCCTTTTTTCCAAAATTCGAGATCCCTTCTTTCTTTCGATGTCATCGCAAGTGAATAAATACCTATCAAGAAAAATCCTTCTTTTTCTTCATTGCAAATGTAAATTTGTAGGATTATTTAACAACTACAGTCTCCTAAGACTGGTTTTCTTCAGTGACCTATCACAGGTCGTTACAAGATCCCATCACGGGATAAAAGTAATGAAATAAATAAAGTAATAAACCTTCACTGATTTTTAAGTGTAACAGAAATATTCAAATTTTGCACTGGAATAACAAATATAGCTATTGTTTGATTTTTAGGCAAAATTTTGGCTTGATTAAAAAAGCCAGGAAAAACTTATTCAAAAAAATAAAAAAAGGTGGCCGAAATTAAGTCAGTTACCCTACAACAAATATGTATAAAATTAATAAAATATCAGTTTGTACCATGTAAACAAAAAGTTCTGTTAGATTTTTTGAGAAAAAACCCAGAAATAAAAACATTAACAAGACATTTAAACAACGTGCTAAAACAGCACGTAGCCAGCACGCCTTTAGTGGACCCGCCCCTGAGGTGTGAACATTGTATGTCAGCTGTGAAATATTGATTTTATGCCTGGACTCTTTTGTGCGCACCTCAGTGCTCGCGGCGCTTGGGCGCATGAACGCATTTTCTCCAGGACTCTTTTGTGCCGGGACTCTTTTGTGCAAGGACTCTTTTGTGCCAGCTGCAATTTTTTTCAGGACTCTTTTGTGCCGGGACTCTTTTGAAGGTGGGCCATCTGGTTGTTTTAATTTCAATGTTATCTGGTATGCTTTCGGTTTCTCCACATACTTTCGCTACACAAAAAGCATGAAAAAATTTTATACGATTTGGTTTAATATTGCGCTGTTTTTCAAAAATGTGCTTATTTTAAGTTTTTGACATTTTTTATAAAATTAATTAGCCGTACAAAGGAGTTTAAATTAATATAACATAATTACCTAAAAATTAATTTTTACAGCATTTCGGGAACACCATTTCAGGAAATGGTTTTACCAGTGTAATTACCTGGTTTTTAAGCAAAGTTTTGGAATAAATTTTTTAAACTAAGTTGTTTTAGAAGGTGCTAGCTTAGAAACCATTTTTTTTGCTTTATTTTTTTTTGCTTTATAGATTTTAGATTATCTTAGTTATAGTATGATAATAAAGCTTTATGATAAAGCTTTATAATAAAGCACTCTTCTATAATAATTACTTATATGTATTATGAAGCTGTATAATAAATTTTTTATAATATTAATATATTATCAACTCTTTTTTAGCGTGTTGATTTTTTAATTGAAAGGCGGACCACTAGATACATTACACACTTTTTTGTTTAATTTTACTATGTACTTTTGTTTGCGTAAAAATCATAAATAATAGTAATAGATTATTTCAAACAAAAAATAGTTAATTAAAAAACTAAACACATTATTTTATTCATAAAAATATGCATAATATGATATGTATAATATAAAAATAATAATAATAATAATGTTGTACCACTAATATGCAACGTACAAATTATCCAAACTTTACTTACAATTGTTTGCAAAATTTTTATTTCATTTTTGTAGTGCAAGGTTTACCAAACGATGCTGACTGATAGCGCCATTTGAGGAATTTACAATGCAATCTGAAACATTTTTTTGAAAGGTCCAGTGTCCAGTCAAATATTTTCTCGTTAGTTTAAATTCTTTTTCTGGCATTTAAATTGGAAAAAAAGTAAAAAAAAAAAAGGATTTTTACAACCTTTACAATGTTTTTTAACCGTTTAAAACACATTACTAGGTTATTTGAAGTCTAAAATGCACCAAGCACTGCAGACCAAACTATTTTATTTTGTTCTTTAATCAATTTTAGAAAAAGCAGATTGCGCATGTAGCCTGCATTTATATTTAAAAATTTTGTTTGTACTTTTTTCAAATATTTCACGGGTTTGATATAAAAAGCCACAAGTTTCATTGCAAGTAAACAAACATTATGCTCAAAATCTCATGCTAAAAGTAAATGGCAGAAAATATTAAAAAATTGTGGAATGATGCCAGAAAAGTCATTTGTGACTTGTGTTTAAACTGTCGGTGTGGAATTCAGTACACAATTGAACATTATATGGTGTGTTATATATTGTTGGTAATATATAGTGAGAAAAATATTCTACAAATAGGAATTTTGTTTTGTTAGTATATCTTAACCTTTTCTGACTATAATCAGGTCTCAAACGCGAATTGCAAAGTTCGTCCTACGTCTTAGTGCGTTGCTGAAGGGCGAAGAGTGGGAAGGCGGAGAAAACACATCCTGATTTACGTTAGAAACCATAACGCTGATTGACTGTTGGAAGGCATTATTTACCTTAAAAACTTCATATTTTTTCAAAAACTTTATATTTGCCTAAAACTACCGATAAAAAAGGAGGTTCAATAAAGATTTTAAAACTGCCTTGTGTCTTAGTCAATAGTAATAGCTATGATACAATTTGTTTTTTAAATCAAAACAATCAAAATGTTGTGTATAAATCATTTGATAAATAACAACTTGAATGCGTTTACCATTCCATTTTTTTTAGACATACTGTTTGATTTACATACATAGTCATGATTGCATGTCATGTCCTTCAGGTCAGTATGATAAGAGCTCTGGCTGTTTAATTTTAAATGAATACCTTGCAGTTTTGCGTAATTCAGTTATGCGTTTTTTAAGTATATTGAAAAAAAGTGGTCGGTACTGTGATTGGTTAGGAACGAATTGGGCGGGAACTAAAATAACCCTATCCAGCCAATTACATGAGTGTGAAAATGTTAGATTTTAATAACAGTTTTTGCGCGAAGTGAAAACCGGCCGTATAAATATAAATATAAATTTTTTAGCGCAGAGTGTGAAATCGATCCACAGTAATATTTACTTTTATGAAATAAGTGTGATGGTGTTTTTTTATGTTATTTTTTATTTTACTTCAAATTATTTATTTGTTATTAAATTGACTGTATTTTAGAAAATTTAACTGTGATGAGGTAAAAATTTGAATAAACTTAATGGGTTTAACCATCTCATCAAAAGTGGATAAACCGGTGGAACAGAAATTTCAAAACAGATATACTGAAAGAACTTGTATGTAATATATGTGGGTAACGGTAAATCAAAATGAACATTGGTATGAGAGCAGTCATTTTTGTGATGGCTGTGGTTGGGACTGTGTTTTTATTGTTCGATATTTTTTCATCGTCCAAAAAGTAATTAAAAATTTATAGAATTTCAAAATAAAAACCAAATAGACTAAAGGTAAACCCAACGTGGCTGCAACATTTCTTCGTTAAATTAAAAGATTCCCCTCCCCATTAAGTAACCACTCAAATCAAAAGAATCTGACGTTACTTTATCAAACAAATACCTTCTATTCAATTGAATTTAATTGGCTGATAAAGAGACTTCAGAATGTCGGTATTTGAATGGTTACTTCATGGGAGGCATTTTTTAAATTAAGGAACAACTGTTGCAGCCACGTTCGGTTTACCTTGGCAATGCCACTGCCAGGCTGGGTGCCCGTGTGTAGTAGGGGTGCGTGGCGGAGGTGGCGCGAGGGGCCCTCTGCCTCACGGTCCCCATATCTAATGTGGGCACCAAAACGGGGCCGAGCCGCCCTGCTGCGGCTGTCCCACCTCCTTTGCTAATCGGCTTTTTCCTTTAATGTTTTTGGATAAATAATAAAAAAAGTAATAGAGTATGTTACCACAGACACTGAATTTTAATTTTTTTTATTTATATAAAGAAATATCATATCGTTTTAAGATTTTTTGTTAAAATTTTATGTTTTAATTAAAATCAATTAAAGAAAAATAGTTTGCAAATATTTTATATGTTTAATGTTTAAACTAAATTTAGAAAAAAAATAAACTGGTCCTTTGTTGTTCCGAACTTAAAACAAAAACTTTATCAAAACAAACCGCAAAGAACTGATTTTAAAAACTCAATACAAGATGTGTACCCAATACAAGATGCAGCCGTTGAATTTGTTTTAAAGAATGTGGTTTATCCTTCCAACCAGCCATACAACTTAAAGAATCCAGAAATGAAAGATTATTCTCAAAAAAAGGAAGTAGCAAACGTGTATGAACAGTATTTTTCAAATAAAAAAAGTGAGTTTTGAAATTTACAACTATAACCTCGATGATTTGCAAATAGTAAATAATTTGCATACCGTGTCGTTTAATTTGAATGAAGAGGGGTGGGGCACAGTTCATTTGACAATTAGTACGATGAATTGTACGTTAAATATTTTCTTGAGCCGTTTTTCAACCAATGATGAATTAAAAGTTTTCAACAGTTGCGAACGCATTTTCCAGACCCGAATTTTCTTACCTGATATTCAAGGATTAACATTAGCATTAACAACAAATATGCGCTTATTTCTGTAGGCACAAACACAAATTTTTCACTAAAAATAAGCAATTTAAAAGCTATACACATTTAAAAACTAAACTTAGGAATGATCTAGATATGATGGAAATATGATAAAAATATTTAGATTTGGACAACATTGCAAATTTATTGCTAAAAAAGCTTTGGTAAATTTTACACAATAGCTAACAACATGGCAAAAATTGTATTTTTGCGTTAAGGTATGGCAGTTTAATATACTTCAACAAACAAAAATGCAAAATGCAAAGTATTATGTGGAACCCCTAAAGGTGCGGTGCGTGCGGAGTCAAAGTTTTTGTTTTCGATTTTACTTTTTTTTTGTGAAAACCTTACCCCTACCCCCAATAGACCACAGAAATTTTTTCACCAAAATATCTCCAGTGGTTCAGTAGTTATGACCCCCCAAAAATGCCGTTTTTCGACAATTCAGTACGTGACAAATAGCTCAATGGGAACAACGATTTACGTTACAAATTATGCACTCAAAAAAAGCGAATACTTTTTACTTTAATTTGATACCTTGATCGTTAAGATTGGTGCAATATTTGTCGAAATATTGCGTTTCCTGTACAAAAAACCCGCAACTTTTTGGTTAAAAACACCAAACGACGGCAGTGATTTTGTGAAGTTTGTCCAACCTTTCTTTCCTTCACTTCGTGTTTTCAGCGAAAAAATAGAGGTTTTTTGTAGGAAAAACGCAATATTCTTAACAAATACTGCATCAATCTTAACAATCAAGGTATCAAATTAAAGTAGAAAGTAGCCGCTTTCTTTGAGTACATAATTTGTAACTTAAATCGTTATATTCCTTGAGCAATTTGTCACGTACAGAATTGTCGAAAAACGCAATTTTTGGGGGGTCATAACTCCTGAACCACTGGAGATATTTTGTTACAAAAATTTTTGTAGGCTATTGGGGGCAGGGGTAAGGTTTTTACAAAAAATTATCAAAATCAAAAACCAAAAGTTTGACTCCGCACCGCACTTTTAAGGCTGGTTCACACAGGAGTGACTTTCAGTGCGCATTTACATTGTTGCGTTGTCACTTATCTCTGCGCCTGCGGTATAAACGTGTTACTTGTCGTTACTTGTCACCCCTAGCTATATAAAGGTTATGACTTTATTTGAAAAAGTGCAAATAAAATTATTTTAAAATGATTTCAAAAAGATTGTATAAAACGGTTTCAAAATTGTCAGCTATTTTTGAAAACATAAGGATTTTTGAATTTATAAAACTCTAAGATCGTCGCAACGTTCGTAATTTATATGTTTTAAAATCATTTATCAAACAATATTTATATTTATATTTATATTTATATTTATTTATATTTATATTTATATTTATATTTATATTTATATTTATATATATATTTATATTTATATTTATATTTATTTAATATTTATATTTTATTTATACTTGGTAGTATGCGTTCAATTTCGTTTCGGATCTAATCTTAATTCAACAAAAAGCTAATCTGTTAAAATTAAAACCTCAGAAATTAGAATGGATTTTCGCAACTAAAATGTTTCAAATTGAAAACGGAAATTATTTAATTTTTAGAATTGAAAAATATTAATTAATAGTTTATTTTATAATAAAATCCTTTGAACCAATTTTATTTTATCATCTATTAGTGTTGAGTACCATGAATATATAATATATGTGACTGAATAACATAAATAGTGAACGATTCATAGCTTAAAGCAGTAGCAAACCGTTCTCTCTTGCTTGGGCCCTAACTACACTGTAATATGCGAAATTATGATTTAATCAGAATGTTGCAAACCTACTGGGGTTGTTTATGCGTAGTGTAGTAGATGGTTGATTCAGAATAAAGTCGTGTGTTGTTTTACTTCCAGTTGCATACATTACATCTTGGCGCAGCGATAAATTAACTTCTTGTGAATTGTTACGACATCTGTGGCTTATTGTGTTAGCAGTGACATTATTATGGCTACTGAGGCCCGCGCCATTGCTTATTACGGGCATCCCGGTGTTTTTAATCCAGAAGAAGAAAGTTGGCCGCGGTTTTTGGAGCGTTTTGAACTGTTTTTGGAGATAAACTCTATTACTGATGAAACTGCAAAACAAAACTTATTTCTTAGTCTCCTTACACCCAAGACCTACGGACTTTTGGCGGATATGAAGGCCCCTATTTCATTTAAAACACTGTCGTTTTCTGAACTTACTGGTGCCCTTAAACTGCACTTCCAGCCTAAAACTTTATTGATAACTGAACGTTTTAACTTCAACCGCAGAGGACAGCATGTTGGTGAATCCATTCCGGATTATGTAGCTGATCTCCGACGGCTGGCTGGTCGCTGTGAGTTTGACAGTTTCCTGGACAATGCGCTACGCGACCGTTTTGTCGCTGGCATTCTGTCAGATGATATTCGCAGACGTCTTCTGACAGAGGACCGCACTTTAACTTTCGCTGCAGCAGTTGATATTGCTCTCAGTATGGAAGCTGCTTCGCAGCAGGCTAAGAACATTGGTTCAGCACAGCAAGGTGACTTTTCTGGTACTGACATTAAAACTGTGCGAGGTAAATCTTCTGCTTCTGCCTCGCCTTCTTCAGCCAGAGGGACCTGCTATCGATGTGGTTCATCGAACCATCAGGCTGACACTTGTTTTGCTAAGACTTTAAAGTGCAACAATTGTGGCAAACCGGGCCATTTAGCTCGAGTTTGCATGTCCAGAAAACAAGGCCACAAGAAGGACTTTGGCAAACAACCCTTTTCTCCGAAGAAGGGGGGAAAAGCCAATACTGGTTCTGTGTCTAATTCAACAGATAACAATGCGTCTGGAGGAGTTTCAACCATCAGAAGTGGTTCACGTCCAATTTACGTGACATTGGAATTAAATGGAAAGAATATTCCGTTTTTACTTGACACTGGGTCTTGCAATACTATTATTTCGCATAACACCTGGTGCACGATTGGCAGACCAAAGGTGAAGAACTCTCCGACAGTTCTGCGAAGCTACACTGGTCATAAGCTTCCAGTAAAAGGTTGCTAAGATGTGCAAGTGACAGTTAGTGACAACATGCAAAAGCTGACTGCTGTTGTTTTGCACACCAGCAATGGAGATAACCTGCTTGGTCGAGATTGGTTGAACCACATTCGTCTTGACTGGAATTCTGTTATGAACACTAACAGCATTTCTGCAGCAAATTTTGTCAATAAACTGGCAACGGACAAAAAGAAGAAGCTGGACCTGCTTCTTCAACAGTATTCAGATGTATTTGGAAGTGAACTTGGTTGCTACAAGGACTTTTACGCCCAGATTCATCTCAAATCTGATGCTGTTCCCAAGTTTCACAAGGCACGACCCTTGCCATTTGCACTAAAGGAACCTGTAGCAAGGACCTTGATCGCTTGGAAAAGCGTGGAGTGATTGAGAAGGTTTCAACCTCTGATTGGGCTGCACCAATTGTCGCCCCGCACAAAAACCAGCGGGAGCTGTTCGCACCTGTGGTGATTTTAAAGTTACTGTGAATCCATAGATTCATGTTGATCAGTATCCAATTCCTTTACCAGCTGAACTGTATAATTCACTAGCTGGTGGTGAAAAGTTTTTAAAAGAATTGACTTTGCTGAAGCCTTTTTTTTCTGTATTTTTTTGGGTTTCGCCCCTTCCTTTTCCCCGAAATTGTTGGTAATCAATACACACCAAGGTCCTTTACAAGTTTCTACGCTTGCCTTTTGGTGTTGCTTCTGCTCCAGCAATTTTTCAGAAAGTGATGGATCACCTAAAGGAAGGACTACCAGGAGTTGCATGCTACCTGGATGACTTTGTTGTGACTGGAAAAGATGACAAAGAACATTTGGAAAACTTGTACAAACTTTTCCAGAGAATTTGAGAGAAAGGATTTCGAATTAAACTTGAGAAATGTACTTTTATGCAGCCTTCGATTGAATATTTGGGTCACACCATTGACAAGAATGGCTTACACCCAACTGAAGCAAAAGTTAAAGCTATTCTGCAGATGCGACATCCTACAAATGAGTCCGAATTGCGGTCATTTTTAGGAGCTGTGAATTACTATGGCAAATTTATCAGAAATCTGTCTGATTTGGAAGCACCATTAAATCGATTACTGCAGAAACATGTCGCCTGGAAGTGGTCCCAGCGACAAGAAGAAGCGTTTAAGAATCTCAAAAGTGCTTTATCCTCCATGGATTTGTTGACATATTTTAACCCTAAGCAGACGTTGGGATTTGCTTGTGACACCAGTTCTGTTGGTATTGAAACTGTGCTATTTCACATTTACGTTGATGGCACTGAAAGGCCTATTTCTTATGCTTCCAAGACACTAACTTCAGCAGAAAAGAATTACTCTCAGATTGAACGAGAAGGTCTCAGTATTGTGTTTGGAATGAAGAAATTTCATCAGTACCTTTGGGGAACACAATTTACTTTGGTCACAGATCATAAACCATTACTGGCTATTTTCAATCCTCAAAAAGGCATTCCAGTAATGGCCAGCAATAGACTGAAACGCTATGCTGAACAACTGTCTGCATATCAATACAGCATTCAGTACAAGTCTACAAAACAGCACTACAATGCTGACTTTCTATCTCGTTTACCTTGAAGACCTGACACCTTCTTTGACAATGAGGAAAAAGACAGTTCCTGGCACATCTGTCAAGTACAGGAGGAAGCAATCAGTGCCGTACCTTTATCTTCACGTGAAATTCAGCAAGAAATAAGAAAAGATCGCCTACTTGCTCGAATTATTACTTTTGTGAATAGTGGATGGCCTGAAAAAGTGGGAAATCGTGATTTTCAACCATTTAAAAATTGTGCTTCAGAGCTATCAATCCACTATGGAATTCTGTTCTGGGGAAACCGAGTAGTTGTCCCTGAAAAGTTTAAAAAACGTGTACTGAATGAACTACACTCTGCACATTCTAGAATTGTCAGAATGAAAGCAATTGCTCGAACGCATGTCTGGTGGCCAGGCATTGATGCGGATATTGAATCTACTTGCAGAAGTTGTGAAGCATGCCGCAAAGTTGCTTTCAATCCAGTAAAAGCGCCTTTGCACCCTTGGGAATTTCCTCAGAAGCCATGGGAAAGGCGTCCACATTGATTTTGCTGGTCCATTTTTTGGAAAAATGTGGTTTATTTGAGTTGACGCTTACTCGAAATGGCCAGAAGTGGTGTCAATGAACTCAACAACTACTTCACAGACTGTTGTTGTATTGCGACGCATTTTTGCACATCATGGAATTCCTTCACAGATTGTGTCAGACAATGGACCTCAATTTGTGTCTGACGAATTTAAGAATTTTTGCAAAGCAAATGGAGTTCAACATATCCTAGTCTCACCTTACCATCCCAGCAGTAATGGAGAAGCTGAAAGATTTGTACAAACTTTCAAATCTGCTATGAACAAAGCTCAGAAGGGGGAAGTTTTGGAGTTACAGCTGCAAAACTTCTTAATTATTTACAGGAGTACCCCACATGCTACAACAGAACATACACCATCTGACTTGCTTATGGGAAGGAAAATTCGAACTAAAATGGATTTGCTACACCCTGACGTTTGTGAAACTGTCAGGAAAAATCAACTAAAACAGAAGAAAAATCGTGATTCACCTGCAAGCAAGGAGCGCAAATTTTCTACAAATGATTTGGTGTGGGTGCAGAATTTTCGCCCAGGTGACCGCTGGGGTAAAAGGAAAAATTATCAAAGTTCTTGGTCCACTTTCTTATGAGGTTAAAGTGGAAGATTTGGAAAAATTGTGGAGACGTCATGTGATCATTTACTTCCCCGAGAAGCAGAAAAATCTGTCACCGAACGAGAAAGCTTATGAGTCACAGTTGAAGTGGAAAAGCCAGCTAAGCTTTCTACCGAGCAGAAACAAGCGTATTTCGCCTCTTCCTTTTTGGCCGTCCTAAGGTTGTATCAACAAGAGAAACATCACTGAACCAAAGAGCCGGATGAGCAGCTGGAACAAACACCTCCACCTGTCCTCTGAGAAGATCTGACAGAATAGAAAACAAACTCAATTTTATCAAGCAGGAACCAGTAGAAAATAAGGATGGAGGAAATATAAATATGGACTGAATAACATAAATAGTGAACGATCATAGCTAAAGAGTAAAACCGTCTCTCTGCTTGGGCCTACTACACTGTAATATGCGAAATTATGATTTAATCAGAATGTTGCAAACCTACTGGGGTTGTTTATGCGTAGTGTAGTAGATGGTTGATTCAGAATAAAGTCGTGTGTTGTTTTACTTCCAGTTGCATACATTACAGAATATAACTTGTTCACAATTTTTTTTATGTTGTGATTGTGTACTGTGACTTTAACTTTGTGCATATTTTATTTCATGTGCTATAATAAATTTTAAAGTATAATAATATTAAAAATAGGTTTGTATTTGACTTAAATCATTTGAAAATAGGTTTGTAATATTCAGTTTTTTAATGTGCAAATGATTTGTATTAAAACAGTTGCGTGTGAGTTAAACATGACAATTTAATAGCGGGAGTTCAACAAGAAAATATAACAGTGTGAGTGTAACATGAAAATTTGTGAAATTTTAGATGGGTTCTTCATAGAGTGTGGTGCACACGATGGGGAATTTTTGTCAAATAGCTTAATGTTGGAAAAAACATACAACTGGAGCGGATTGCTGGTGGAGCCCTCTAGAGCATTTCAAACTTTAAAAGTAAAACTAAAATTTTAAGATTTTTTACTTTACAAAAAATATCAAATAAACATTTTTAGGTCAAAAATATGATTTAGGGTCAATGGACCCTTTGGAACTTGGAGCTGGAACATGGAGCCCAAAATTGAAGCCGTAGGTGGGGAACCTGGAGCCGTAAGTTGGGAACCTGGAGCCAAAAATAAAAATCGCTAAAACGTGTACCTAATAGAAAATGAAAAAAAGAGTTTTTAGGGGAGAGGGAAAAGATATTTTAATAGCTAAACAAATAAATACGAATTCACAAAACCGCAATTTCTGATGTTTAACCTGTAAAGGCGCTAGAATAAATCACAAATTAAGTTACAATACAACGATGTTTTGAATTTTACAAGCATGAAATAAGATAAATTTTGTAATATCAAAAAATATGTTTTGCTCCAAAGCCTATGTAAGCGAAGCCTAAATCTAACCCCAAATTATTTTTTTCTAAAGGCTGCAAGTTCCCATTGCTGGTGGCTCCAAGTTCCAAAAAAATTTGATGGCTCTAAATTTTCTGCTTGTGGCTTTAAAGACCCCCTACCAAAAATATTAGAAATATTCCTTTTAAGCTCTCGCGCCAATTATTAAGCTAGTACGTTAAGAAAACTGGAATTTAGCTGCCGGGAAGAGCAAATATATATTAGATCATAATATCGTCAGGTTTTACAACAAAAATTAATAGCATTAAAAAATTCGGACTTTACATTTTGGATTGGATCCACAAAACTGTTGATTTAATAAAGTAACAAAAACTGTCACAAATTACCCAGTCAGATTTTAGACAGTAGTTGCATTTGTCAGGGTTTTCAGTGCTAAACTAACAAACACTTCTAAGGTCGTGACAAACTAAAGTTTTAAAATCTATTTTCTTTTTATTCTGGCTTTATTTATTTAGATCATGAATTTTTTAGTCAAAAAATCGAAAAGCATATTTGCTCAAAGCGTGTCTAGGAGATGTAACGGGTGTGGTAAGAAGAACACTAGTTGACCGAGGGCCCAGTTCTTTCATGAGGAACGATCCAAAAGGTGGATTCACTTGTGTTTCTATAAAAGGTGAGCGAAATACAACCACCAGAAAATAAATTTTAAACTACTAGATTAAACTAACATTGTGCTTACTTATTAAAAGGGCATTTTTGTAATAATGCTTTAGTACGTTCCTGCTTATTGCAAAATAAATATTATCTTATCTTATCTTAATTAAATAAGGGTTAAAATGGTGTAATAGATATAAATTAAAACGAAAGAGAATTATAAGTATGTAATATATTTTAAGAATTTTGGCGCTGATGGTAGTTAGTTAATCAATAATTTATTTATTTTTAAATCATTACACATAAATCGCGTCATCAATCATCCAATCTTGCTTGTTTTTATGTCTTAAACAATTAGCTAATTTTGGCTAATAAGAATTAAGAAGTCTTTAAAAAAGCTCAATGACTTGAGTTAAAACATGTCGGGTGAGAAAAAAAAACTGATCTTCATAATATTGACATTTTATTTTAGCTGTTTTAAAAGCCCTTAAAATAACACACATTGACTGGTTCTTTTTGGACATTGAAAATGGAGAAGTGGAAGTTTTAAAATCGTTTCCTTGGGATTCTGTATCGGTAATTTTTACAAAATGCATAAATTTTTGTTATTAAAGCGCAGCATACTAATTCAGGGTGTAGTTTTTCTGTTTTTAATCCATGTGTCATCGATGTGTGGATGTGTATTTTTTCACTACATTGAGGACAAAATACTGCACAAAAATTAAGTTAATTTTTGTGAATGAAAACATAATGGAACACATCTGGTTAATGAAAACATAGCTTGGCAAGAACACAGGCTGTTTTTAGGTACTACTTTCTAAAATAACATTTTTTCTGAACGGATAGTGTATTTAATTATCTAGCCAATATTACTGTAGATTTCGCTCGAAGATCTACTTTTTAAAATTAAAGTAAAAAATTGAGGCTTGGACCCGGACTCAAACCAAGCAATGTTTTTCTCGATAATGTTACAATCTGTCTTTGAACTAACCCAATGCACAATAATATTTTACTATAGATTATTTCTAATTAAAATGCTGGCAGAAAAAATAGGACTGTTTTTTATTGTAGAATTTTTGAACGGCATTTTTGATTTTGTATTTTATTATTTAGCAAATATTACAGTTATATTTGATATATAACTAGCCTTCAAAAATGATTTAAGAATAAAACAGGAAAAAAGGCCTCTTCTCGGGAGTATGTTTAGACAGAAAATATGTGGACTAGTTGGAGATGGAGATTATGCGGACCATAGGAAATTTGCATTTAGTTCGGGCAGCTGGTCGTTGAACTTATTACACAGCACTGTTGCATTTTTTCTTTGGTCTTAGAAATGTGAATTCAAAAAAAAATCATACTCAGAGCAATTTCTGACAAGCGCGAAATCGTCCACATCTTTTCTGACTTAAACATGCGCCTGGGGAGAAATCGCCCCCTTTTTCCTGCTCTATTCTGAGAACATTTTTCAAGGCTAGTCTATTATTTTTTTTAATCAAATCAGAAAAATAGCCGAATAAACTATAGTTTTAGCTGCCCAATGACATGTGTTTATAATTATTCTCTTGCCAAGATATATTCTTTTTACAGTTTTAATATTATTATTAGAACACTATTTTTCGTTGACATTATAATGTGGAAAACTTTGCCGAAAATTTTAATTCTTTATTTACAATTGATGAATTAAATTTTTAAATTAAATAGGAAAAAAATTAAGTCTTAGACATGCAATAACATAAATTTATAATAGTTCTGGATTGTTAATATGAATTTTAATTTTGTTGTTAACAATTTAAATTTAAAATTTGGACAATTAAAAAACCTAACTTCTAAAAAATTATTGCGCGATTTCCTACAATTTCTACCCTTTTGAATGTTTATTTCTAATCAATCAGTAGCGACGGAGGAATATCGGTTTTAAGATATAAGCGTTTGAAAAATTATATATTAATAATAATAAAAAGAAGAACATGAATCGTAATATTTACCCACGTTCTCAAATTATAATTGGGACTGCCGTGAGGCTAAATCGTCGTTAGGTGCTTCTGCGCCACTGATGATTGCAATATTATTTTAAAAAAATAATTAGAAGAAGAAGATGAACATAAATTCCAACATAAAATTTTTTCACGTTCTCTGATTATATTTGGCACAGTGCCGTGGGGCTAAATCACCGTGTGGTGCTCTCGCGCCACATGAACATGAATTACAAAATTTACCAGGTACTGCAATTATAGTCGGCGCGGTGCCGTGGGGCACAGTATGGCGCTAAAAATAGTATGCCGTGGGGCACAATATGGCACTCCCCCGGCATACTGTGATTTAGCCGATGATTGCAATTTTTATCTTAAAATAAAAATCAGAACAAAAAGAAGATGAACCTGAATTACAAATATTATCAACGTTCTCTGATTATAGCAAAATATATAACATATTTTTGATTATAGTTGGTGCGGTGCCGCGGGGCTAAATCAGCTTGTGAACGATGAAAGAGTATTGCTTTTAATAATAGTGCTAGAATAAAAATAATGATAATAATAATATCTTCTTCTTCTTCTTTTTCTTCATCTTCTTCTTCTTCTTCTGTTTGCTGTTGTGGCACCCATAATTAAGTTAAAATAAAAAAAATTGCCATACAAAAATTCCAAGCGGGTATAGACACCTTGCACTGAAACTTAAAATAAACATAAGATATAGAAAACAAACACAAACATTGAACCTGTACGGAAAATACCGTAATCATGCAAATGTTCCCTGATTATTGATTAGTGGCGGCATTGACGGGAAATAACCCGCTTTTAATAACATCTGTTGCCATATATTTTTTTTATTTTTACATGCAAATCTTATTTACACGTTTTAAAACAGACAATTTCTAATATAAATCAACATACATAATCAGTGTGATGTCATTATTAAACACCCCAGGGTTTCGTCTTTCGCCTTTCGTCTTTTTAAAAAAAAAAACATTTGCATGATTACGGTACTTTCCGTACAGGAGCAATGTTTGTGTGTTCTATATCTTATGTTTATTTTAAGTTTCATTGCAAGGTGCCTATAGATATAATTTTGTAAAAAATATAAGATTCGGAATAAAAAAGCTTTATAACTTTGGTTCAAGCCTTTGGAATTCTTTGCACTGCAAATCCGCAGAAAGTGTTTTGCGCCAGTGCTGCACTTTGTTAAACTTTGCATCCAGACGATGACAAACGTGGACTTCACTACAGTGCAGCACTGGCGCAAAACACCTGCAGATTTGCAGCAATTTTCGGGTGAAAAAATCTCAAAAAGTTAATTTCGGCAAATATTTAATAAATAAAACAAATTTAAAACTATTTTTTAACTGTTTTTTTTTTAAATTTTGCATTAAAACAAAAGATTTAGTTTAAAAAAATATTTTTAAAAATTTAAAAAAATTATTACGTAGTTCACTTTATTCAAATTTAATGTTGGCTTCCAATTAATATCAGAATAAATTGAAAAACAAACAAGCAAAAAAAAGACCTACCAAACATATAAATTGATTTTTTAAATGGCTAAATTTATTTTTAATTTTTTATTAAGCCTAATTTTAAATTTAATCTTTTTGGTACCAAAAAAACTTAAACACAAAAAGCTGATCAGCTTACATTTTTAAAAAATCGAAAAAATAGTTTTATTATCTCAAATTAAAATCTGTTTACAGGTTTAGCAAAAAACTTTACTTGCAAGATTTGTCGCTTGCTGAAAGCCTCCAACTTTAGAAAAACAAATGGTGGAAAATATTTTTTTATTTTATTGGTGACGCAATATTTTTTGCTCGCTGATGTAATTTTTTTTAATTTAGAAATTTTAAAATTTTTCTCTAAGCCTGCCCTTAAAGCCATTTTTTTAAGTAAAATCCAAAATTTGGGACCAAGGACTAGATTTGACCCGCCGACCTTTCAGAAAGGATTATAAATAAATAAATAAATAAATAAAGACGTAAACGACCCACTGCTGAAAACTCTCGTAATCTTTATATATTTTTTATAGTTTAGCTTATTTGAATTTATTTAGAACCAAATAGATTAAAAAAAAATAAATTTAAGCTTTAATTTAATGAGTAGGTATTAATTTCTAACTGCCAATTATATAAACTTTTATATACTAGGTGGGACTGTGGCAAATTGAATCAGCTATACCCGGACATCGTAATGTAGATCAAAAGAAACTCAGATCTCAGGGGAAAATATTGGAAGCTCACGGATACAAAAATGTTGGAATATTAACTATTGACTCTTTGTGGGCAAAATCATAGTAACTTTTTTACCAAAAGAACCAAGCGGTCTTTTTTAAAACTGACGACGAATTTACCAAATAGAAGTCAGTTATACTTTACACTAATAAAGGTAAACTGCAAATTGTGATATAATTTTGTGATACTTGAAAGGGTTTAGTTTTAATTCTAGTTAGTCATCTCTAAAAAGCTTTATAGATAGATAGATGGATAGAAAAATTTTGTTTGTCAGAAAACAAAGACAAAAAGGCGAGTAAAGGTTATGAAAACACTATAAATACCGCCTAATAAACACGACAATAGTTACTCAAATCAGTATTATCTTAATAACGTTTAAACATGGTTAGACTATTACTTGTTACAATTTGGTTTTCCAAAATATTCAAAATAGGAACTACACGCTGAGAAAATGCAAATTTACGGACATAATAATTATTATACTTTTCGTTTAATTTCAACTTTAGAGAATTACATCTTAAATTGTAGCAAGTATTATCCAAAGTAAAAAATGCTCAAATTTTAAATCCATTTGTTATGCACAATATTGTACGTCATGCAAAGATCAAATTTAACACGTCGAAGCTCGAGGCTTTCCAAGTAAAAATTTAAGTCGATTTTGATAATCAGTACAAGGCAGATTACATTTATGAACAAGAATTCGGGTAAAATATTTTTGAACATTTTCTAGTGCTTTAATATCACCCATGCTAAAAGGGCTAAAAACGGGGAAATATTTTAATATACAATCGGTTATGATTCTTTCCATAGTTTTACATATTACAGAAGTGAGACTTATGGGTCTATAATTATTTTTAAGCGATGTCAGGTCTTTTTTATACTCAGGTATTATAATAGCAAGTAACCAGCTGGAAGGTAACACTCCAGTTTTTATACTCATTTCAAATAACATTGAAAACGGAACTGCAATTTCATTGGCGATCGATCATCTTAAGGAAATAGCCAGGAAAACCATCTGGTGTCTGAGATAAATTTGTTGGCAATTTTTTTAATGCTTTGGCTACGCTATCATATGGAAATTCAACAGAAAAGAGACCAACGTTATCAGGAACCTGTTTCACAAATGTAGGAAAAATTTTTGCTATCTTGAGTAAAAACCGATGCAAAATAGTCATTAAATAAAGTAGCTTTTTCAAAATCTTCAACAGCAAAAGTGGAATTTTCTTTTAAAAGCGGAGGAATAGCAACTTTACTATTTATTTTACTGTTTACGTAATTATAAAATTGTTTTAAATTACCGTTTTTTAACATAAGTTTTTTTGTTCATAATAGTCATTTACTGCAATGTCAAATGCTTTGCAGCTTTCCTTATAGGCTTGCTTAAATCGATATTTTATTTTTTCAATTTGCGCAATCTTAATTTTTTTGCTGCAAGTTTTTTAATTTTTTAGGATACCTGGGTTTTAACCTTCGCTCAGGGACATTTGGAACATGGCAATCAATACAATAGTTTAAAATTTCAGAGATTTTACTACTAAAAAGCAAAACATCCTCCGACCCATTACTGCTTATGCATCGATTTTTAATTGTGTGCCAGTTTACACTGGCCAGAAAATTATTAATATCAGTATAATTTTTGATTTTTTAATTTTTTTTAAAAAACTATTTATTTAGTAAAATATGAATTTGAGCTCTGAAGCAAAAATCAACTGTTTCATGATCACAGGACACAGCAAAGGGTTCGATTACATTTACAGATTGAATCACACTTGGCACACTACATGTTAAAACATATTCAAGTTTTAATGACATTATGCAATGTAAATGTTGTAGGCGTTTTTAAATTAAATTTTTCAAATAAAGAGATGAGAGGGAAGAAATATAAATAAGCTATAAATCATCATTTTCGTTTGTTATAGTATCAGTTTACTAGCAATTTGTTAAAACTATTTCTAGTTTCTTATGCCGTGAAATTCAAAATCTCTCAAAATCATCTTTGTGCCTTTATAAATTGCAATGTAGCTTTATTTTTATCTACGCAACTACAAATTCTTACTTTCAGGTCTTGTTAGCATTCTACATCTCTGTGTATCTCTGTCTCTGCACCTGTTTTTTAGTGTTTTTATTAGTAATGGTTACCCTCTAGCATCACACTCCAAATTCAAAGCAAAGTTCTAAACCTTATAAGGGCTGGTTCATACTTTGTAAAGAGTTCAAAGAACAAAACAAAAAAACTCAAATTTTGAGTTTTTTAAATGTGTTTTTGTTTATTTTTCCTGCATTTTTTGGCATTTCAATCTAAAAAGCTATAAAAAGTTTTTAAAATTAAAAAAACGCTTCCAAATTGCCTATAAGCGTAAGCGATTTAAAGCTTATTATTTTAGCTGTATTTAAACTTTAAATATGTTGTAAAGTGTTCTTCTAATTGCATTTTCAAAACTATTTTTATTATTTTTGAAAGGTTTTGAAAAAAATAATTTTCAAAAATTTTCAGACAATTAAATCAAATAATTTATGACATTACTCTTTATTTATTTGAAGAAATAGTACAAAACAAGGACGAAGCTCAGAAGCTCCAAAATTCTAGTTCCTAAAAAGGGAGCTCCGTTTAAGAGCTCCGGAGCTCTGCTCCAGAACTCCAGAGCTCCGGGAACCATCACTAATATAAACTCTTTTTATTTTGTATTTGTGTTTAGTGTGCGCGTAGTGTTGTCTGTCTACCAACAAATATAAGCTAATTAGTCACACTTTCAGCCCGCAGAAAGACTTGTAAATATTGATAATGTTTTGACTCTAAACCTAAATAAGCAAAAAAAACAAGTTATTTTTTTAATTTACAAATTTATTCAATAAATTTTTAGACAAGTATATAAAATTAATTCCAGAATAACATTGCAGGCTGGGTGTGGAGTGGGTAAATTGTGGGTCAAGTGTGGTTTGGTGTGTTAAATAATAGCTAGGTGTAGGCTAGTTGTGGATAAGTTGTGGGCTGAAGGTAAGGTAAGTTTGTTTGGGGGGGTAAAGTTTCACGTTAGTTTTTAGATTTGGTTTAAAGATTATTAAATTAAAGTAAAATAGCTTGAATTTTGTTTTAAGGTATAATTAAAAATTAACAATATTCAAAAAGTGTAAGATAGATCGCACACAAGTGCATTTTTGTTTTAATTCTTGGGATTCTTTTTCTACTTTAAAAAATTAAATAAATTAACTATTTAAATGTAAATAAAATAATTCTAAATCTAGTATGTTTCTTGATTTAATTTAAGTTTCAAAGTCAAAAATAATCAAAATATGGCGAGCTATGTGTAGGCTAAAAGTGTGGTCTAATTTGATGTTTGTTAAAATTTACAGTTAATCACATCTCTTGTTATACTGCTAGAAGGTTAAGACAAAAACAGAAAATCGGCATAAAACGTTAGGTATAAAAAAAGATGAGCTTATATGCAGATTTTTGTTTCGTTTTGTGAAAATATCTTGGCCGAGATCCACAAAGCGGAATATAACCGGAGTATATTCTGAGTACATCTATCTCGGGGATATTGGATTATCCCGGAGTATAAAAAATTGAATTTCATTCAACGATAAATAAATATAAAAAGCAAAATTTAGAGCAATTATTTGTTTTAAAAAGTAATAAATTTTTAATTTGTTTTAGAAAATTGTAAACTTGTGTGAAAATTGGTGGAAAAAATTAGTTAAATATATCTTAAACAAGTATTTTTTTAACAAAAAAAAATTAAATCCCGCTACTACGACCACCGTTTACAAATACCCAGGAAATACCCCACGAGTATACTTGGGGTAAGTGAGGGTCACCGAGGGTATACCTAGCGTATACCGCAGGTAGACATACCCAGGGTATACCCCGCGTATATCACGCCTTGTGAATCTTGAGCATAGTGATTACTATACTGAAAAACCTTGCGTAGCATTTTAGCATTATTATTATATAATTTTTATTATTTGATAAATTATATTTATAAAAAATAAATAATATAAATTAATAAACTTCTATTGAAACTCACAAGGTACATCATAGCAAAAATACTACTTTTCACGTGTGCTAAAATTAACACCTTTATAATTTTATTATAAAAATAGACAATTAACACTGTAAAAAAATTTTTGAGGCTGAAAAGTTCGACTAAAACGCGGACAGAGGAATGCGGCAGTGCAGCTCATTATGTTAAATTTCTCCGACCCTGCAGGTGGTGTCTGACTTTTTTCCCGAGACGCGATACACACTCCGCGTTTGAGCACGCGATAACAATCCCAAAGAAATAAAGTTTATTCAAAATTATTTAAGACTGAAAAAAAATTTCAGTTGAACATATCTCACTAAGAGTGTTGATTTAGTTTAGACAATAATTTTACCAATTTATCATTAAATTTTATATATTCTTAAACTTTGTATAAATCATCCGTACCGTTTGCTCACCTGAAATTTTTTTCCACTCTGAAACATTTAAGAAAATTTTAGTTTGATAACAACGGTAAAACGTTATAATTTTTTTTGATAATTAGTAACCTTTTGTTCCTTTCAATTTATTTTTAGTTTAATTTGAATATTTGATGAAAAATTTGGATTTTTAAATTTTTTTCTTTCTAAAATTTTTTACAATAAAAACTTCTGGCTTATCGTAAAATTTTTGATGTCACAAGCGTATTTTTTGTTCGTTGATAGGTTTCTGGCTTAAAAATCACCTTCTCCAGTCCAAGGATCGCCAAATTTTTTCTGCCCTCTTCTAGGGAAAAGCAAGAATGCTTGAGTGTTACCGCTGTGACCAGATGACGCGTTCAGTTTTCTTTGGGCAGACGATTTCATATTGGCCTAAACAAAATAACGACAAACTCTTTTTTTATAAATAAGTAGCCCATGTCAGCCCAGCCATACGGCTAACAAATAATTTTTCCGGCATTTTTTATATTCATTTACTAGTTTTTTTTTCAAAATTCAATCCTTCTATGCCATTCCCGTGCCTGTAAGCTTTACAATGATACCTTAGTTAACCCGCACTCCGTTTTGTCGTTGATGGAAGGGTTTTTCCCTCGTTTGGTGAAAATATGTTGTCCAGCATGAAGATGTCCATGTTATTTTTTACTAATTTCAACCCCCTATGATGCTCCCTGAACTATATAATTTACCCATAATATTTGATTTACCGCAATCTTTTTTGTGATTGGGGGAGAAGATCTTTCCCTCTTTGGTAAAAATATGTTGTCCAGTATAAAGATGTCCATATTATTTTTTTAAAATTTCAACCCATTTATGACATTCTCCAGACTGTAAGCTTTGCAATGATACCTCATTTAGCCCAATCCGTTTTGTGGTTCGGAAGAAAGGGTCTCCTTTGGGTCAAAATGCGTTGTCCAGCATAAAAATGTTCTTGTTATTTATTTTTTAATACATTTAACCCTTTTATGACATTCCTTAAAACTTAAGCTTTGCATTGATATCTCATTTAGCCCAATCCTTTTCGTGGTTAAGGAGAAAGTTCGTTGCCCCTTTTAGTGAAAAACGTTGTCCAGCATAAAGATATCCATGTTCATTTTTCCTAAAACATGATATTCTGGCTTTACATTGGCAAATTACTCTTACCAATAAGTTTGAACCAATCAACCAAGATAAATTTTTTTTTAATTTTCAAAGTCCATAGGACCCTGTTTTTGTGAAAATGTCTTGTCCAACCAAAAGATGTCCATGCCATTTTTTTTAATTTCAACCCTTTTATGACATTTCCCTGTGTGTAAGCTTTGCAACGATATCTCATTTAGCCCGATTTCTTGCTGGATGAGGAGGAAGGTCGGTCACCTTTTTAGTGAAAATACGTTGTCCAGCATTAAGATATCCATGTTAATTTACCAAAAAACATGACATTTTGGTTTTAAATTGGCTAATTACTCTTATCAATAAGTTCGAGTCAATTCAAAGACAAAAAATTTTCGATTTCCAAAATCCACAGGTTCCCCCTTTTGTGAAAATGTTTTGTCCATGTTAAAGTTTTCCATGCAAAATTTTTCTAAATTTGAACCCTTTATTACATTCCCCGGACTGTAAGCTTTGCAATGATATCTCATTTAGCCCAATCCCATTTGTGATTGGAGAGCACGGTGATTCCCTTCTTTAGTGAAAAAAACGCTGTCCAGTATAAAATTTCCATGTTCATTTTTTCCAAAAAATATGATATTCTGGCTTTAAATTAGCTAATTACTCTTACCAATAAGTTATTTTTTTTATTTTTTCCAAAAAACATGATATTCTGGCTTTATATTGGCTAATTACTCTTGCCAATAAGTTTGATTTATAGTGTTATGGGTGAAAAGGTTCCCAAGTCTAGAGGGGGGACAGGTGGGGTCCGGTGTCCAAAGCAAAACAGTTTTAAACCATAATAACTTTAATAATTGTTCTTTTTATAGGATAATACTACATTTTATTGAATAAAAAGCCATTATTCATGTATAAAAAAGGTGTAAAAGCATGAATATGTGATGAAAATTCACGTTTTTGGAAGAAAATTTAGTATAAAAAGGGTACCTAAAATTTTCCCAAGGGGGAGGGGGGTCAGATTTCAAAATCTAGAGGTGGGTCAGGGGTGAAAAATTCGGAAATTTTGGGGGAGGGGGGCCCCCTCTATATTTTCGTCTAGGGGGGTGTCCCAAAATTTCGAGGCTAGGGGGGTGGACCCCACCCTGCCCCCCCTTTCTTACCTATGCCGGGTATACCCAAAAAAAAAAATCCGAAAGGCTGCCCACCTGTCTGACACTGGAACTGAAGCTCTTTTTATTTAAAACAGAGCAAAGTCAGGAGCTCCGCCTTTAAATAAGCAATTTAAAACTTATTTTGAAATAATAATGTTTCTATTTCAACGGTTTTTTTTTAATTTTAGTTCACAAAATTTTTTAAATGGTTCATAATAATGTCAATACTCTTTTATTGTAAAAAAAAGGCGGATGTCCGGGGGAACATTGCTGGTAGCTATGCGCGTACTACTGATCAGACCTGTGCACTGCCCCCCGGGGGTTATAATGGGGGGCAGTTCCAAAACGGGGGGGCACGGGGGGCAACTTTTTTGAAACGGGTGGGGGCAAGCAAAGGAGGAGAAAGAGAAAAAAAAGGAGAAGAAAAGAGAAAAAAAGAAAGAAAAAGGGGAAAAAGGACAAAAAAAAGCAAAAATAAGGTAAAAATAGGTCTAAAAAGGCTTAAATGCATTGAAATAGGCTAAAAACTGCAAAAATTCGCAATGATGGCGTCACAATAGGTAAATAATGGCGTCGTAATTTTTGGGTACTTTTTCATTTTTCCGCGAGGGGGGGCAAATCCTCCAATAAAGCGGGAGGGGGGCATTTTCAAACCGTGCACAGGTCTTCTACTGATACATAATAGCTTTTTAAATTTTTTTCTACTAATGATTTTAATAAAATATTTATTTATTATATTTTATTATCCAGTGTAAAAAATTTCACAATTTTATTAGCTGTTTCTTTTAACCTTATTATATTCCGGTCAGTGTTACGTGTTAAACATTACCTTGGTTTTGGTTGTATTTTAATTTTGTTAAAATTAAGGGTGGATAAGGATAGAAGTGGTAACATTACTGCAAACGAACTCCAAGCCGCTTTGTCAAATGGAACATGGCAACCATTTAATCCAGAAACATGCAGACTTATGATTGGTAAGTTTGAAACTATATTACTATAAGATATTATTAGGTATGTAATACAAAACTTTAAAGTTTAATCATTAAAAGTGTGGGTCTTTAACATGAAGTATCACTTGGGCAAGTAAAATCTTCTTTCGCTTAGTTTAAAACTCATACTTTCGTTACCTGAGAAAGTGTTACTTATTTTTGACTAAATTTAAATTACTGAATTGTATGGGAAATCACTTAAGTACAATTTTTCGTTGCGGAAACAAAAACAAAAAAAAGCTCCGCACCTTCCGTCAATTTAAAAAAGTTTATTTTTTAGGTATGTTTGATTCGAATGGGGACGGCGGGATAAACGTTCAAGAATTTCAATCACTTTGGAAATACATTAGCGATTGGACGAATACTTTTAAAACATTCGATAGGGATAATTCCGGAAATATTGACAAACGCGAATTGCAAACCGCGTTGACACAGTTTGGTATGCCCAATGCCCTTTTTAATTTTTCAGTTTTGTAACAGTAAGTAGTCTAAACAAATCTAATTTAGTTTTATTTAATCTAAAAAACAACTTGATTGGTTGTGGGTGGCACCCACGCGGCGCCTATTGATTTTTATGCCCACTTCATCCTTCACTAAAACTGTTTGTTAATAATACTCCAAAACCATACGTGGGCAAAACTCGAAAAACTCATTTTTAATTGCTAAAAACACTCATTTTGACCTTAAAATTAAATTTGGAGGTAGAAATCATTTTAAGAAACTTTTTTCTTCATTTTTTCCGATAGTGAGGAAAAGTGTTTTTTAAAATGTTAGCAGTATGGAAATATAAACCTCTTCGAACCTTTCCTTTTTTCCCTTCCACATCCCCCTTCGATCCCCATTGTTATTTCCAACCCAAATTTATTAGTTAATAAAATTATATAAGTTAATGCTAACTTATTTTGCTAAAATTAATCATAAATCATAGATGTTTTTGGTTAGTCAGAGGCATAGGTGGGCAGCCTCTAAAGATGTTTTTGATCTGGTCCGCTAGGGGGGGGTCGACCTAGGGTGCGAGATTTCAAATTTAGGGGGGTCAGGGGAGTCCAATTTTTTAACAAAATTTTTTTAACTCACTAATTTAAGTGTTTTTAGGTCTAATATTGAATTTTATGTACTAAAACCGCCTATTTAGGCCTAAAAAGTGTATTTAAACACTGTTTTTAACTAAAAAACCGTGTTTTTGACAGTAAATAAAAAAATATACTTCCAAATTAGTCGGGAGGAGGAGAGGGAGGTTAGCCTCACTAGGGGGAGGTCAGGCCGGACCGCTCTCGAGCTTTGAGGGGGGAGGGGGCCCCCTGGATTTTTTCTAGGGGGGTCCAATATTTTGGCTCTGGAGGGGGTGGACCTCTCTGTCTCCCCCAAAAACATCTATGGCAGCCTCCCGGATTTTTTTTAGGGGAGGGGAGTACCCAACTCTCGAAAATTGGGCGGGGGGGGTGTCTCTAAAAAATTTTTCTGGAGGTATACCTTAAATACCCCATTTTTAGCGTTTTTAGTACTGGGACCCCCCAAATTTTAGGGGGGTGTCCGGAGTACTCCCAAATTTTTGGGGGTTGGATTTTGTGGGGTGTGTCCGTGTCGGCTATAATCGGGATTTTAATCGCTATCGGGATGGGGGTATAACCCCTAAATCCCCCCCTGCCCACCTATGGGTAGAGGTGGGCAGGGGTTATACCCATAGGTGTTTTTTTTGGGGGGGAAAGAAGGGTCTCCCCCTAGAGCCAAAATTTCGGACCCCTTTGAAAAAATCCAGGGGCCCCCTAAATTTAAAATCTCGCACCCAGGGTCAACCCCCCTAAAAAGCCAAGGGGTTCCAGACCCCCCTGGATCCCCTCCCCTTCTTCTAAAAAATTTGGCCTTCCATCTATTGGTGGACCCCCCCTAGCGGACCCGACCAAAAACACTTATGGTTATACCCCCAAAAAATATCGATTATAGCCCCCAAAAATGCTGGGAGGTCTCAGTACTAAGAACGCTAAAAATGAGGTATTTGATGTATACCTCAAAAAAAAATTTTGGGACACCCCCCCTGAATTTCGGGGGTCGGGTATACCCCCCAAGAAAAAAAATCCGGGAGGCTGCCTTGGTTTTTGGGGTGTTTTTGGGGGTGGTGTGGGGGGGGGGGGTTTGGGGGGGGGGTGGGGGGTGGTTTTTGGTTTTGGGGGGGTGGTTGGGTGTTTTGGGGGGAGTTTGTATGGGATTAAGGTGGGGTGGGGGGTTGAATTATGAGGGAGAGGAGGGGGAAAGAGGCACTCATGTGGACAGAGGAGTCCACCCATACATGAGCAAGTTGGTCTGGAGTGATAGGTAGGGGTTAAACCGCAAATTGGGGAGGGGGGCGTTAAAATCCGAGAAACGCAAAATACGCATATCGTTTTTTTTCTGGAGTGTATTTTACCCATATATTTTTTTGATTTTGAAGGAAAAATAGGTAAGAAACGCATATTTAGATCAAAAAGTCTTTTTATTGCATTTTTGAGCTATTTATTGCTTAAAACGTTCATTTTGACCTCAAAAATTAAGTTTGGAGGCAGTTAGAAGTCATTTTAAAGACATTTTTTTCTTTATTTTTCCAAAATTGGGGGGGGTTAACCTTTTCTCTCCCCTCCCACTTCTGAGCGGGGGAGGTTAAACCTCCCTTCTTAGAGAATTTGGAGGGTTAACCCCCCAACCCCCTCTCTCATGCCCATTTATGGGTCCACCCCTTAAGAACCAAAATTTTGGACCCCCCAGAAAAAAGACCTTTCCCCGTAAAGCTCGAGAGCGATCCGACCTACCTATCCCCCTCCCCCATCTAGCGGAGCTGACCCTCTCCCCCCTTCCGACCCAATTTGCAAATATAATTTTCTATTTACTATCAAAAACACGGTTTTTTAGTAAAAAGCACACTTATTTAGTAAAAAACAGTGTTTAAATACTCTTTTTAGGCCTAAAAAATCTGTTTTATTAAATAAAATTCAATTTTAGACCTGAAAAAATTTAGGCCGAGATTCTCAAAGCGGGGTTAGTCCTGTGTTATTTAATCTGGAACCCGTACTATTTACGGTAAAATCCCGGACTAATAACGGTAACACGGGAATATACCGTAATTAGTCCGGGATTAACTAACACACGGAGCTAGCACAGGATTAACCCCGCTTTGTAAATCTTGGCCTTTATTACTGATTTAAAAAAACATTTTCAAAAATCGGACCCCCTTGGCTGGACCTCGCTAAGTTTGAAATCTCCCACACCGAGTCGACTTCACCCAAAAAACCAGGGGGGAGGGTCGGGAGACCTCCTAGACTTCCCCTAAAAAATTTTGGTCTTCCACCCGGGAGTGGACCCCTCTAGCAGACCCGACCCGACCAAAACATCTATGATTATAATTATAATGCTTGTAATTGTAACTGTCATGTTTGTTATCAGTATAGAAAATAAATATTTTGAGTTTTTTTTAGGTTATCGTCTATCTGACCCTTTTTATAATCTTCTGATCAAAAAGTTCGACCGTTCGCAGCGTGGACAAATAAATTTTGATGATTTTATTCAACTTTGTGTTGTTTTACAGGTATTACAGCTAATTTTAAAAATAAAACTTTCTTTTTTAAACTTACATCGTCAAGATTACAGACCTGTGCACGGTCTGAAAACGCCCCCTGCCCGCTTTATTGGAGGATGTGCCCCCCATTTATTACCCCCCCCCACACCCAAAAATAAAAAAAGTATCCAAAAATTATGACGCCATTTTTGACCTATTATGACGCCATCAACGCCACTTTTTGCAGTTTTTAGCCTGTTTCAATGCTTTTTACGCCATTTTAGACCTATTTTTTGTTAATTTTCGCTTTGTTGTCCTTTTTTTCTTCTTTTTTTCCTTTTTTTCTCATTTTTTTCTTTTTTTGCCCTGCTTGCCCCTCCCCATTTCAAAAATTACCCCAGCCCCCCCCATAAAACCCCGAGGAAGGCAGTGCACAGGTCTGAGATTAATTAAGGCAATATTTGGACTTCTAAATACATTTTACTTTTTGCTGCTAAAAAATGTAGACCTTAAAGTTTCAAATTTTATTAGATTTTGCTGATTTTGTTCCATTTTTTAAATATCATAAATGGTAAGCAAAGCCTTGTTCACATCCGTTCCAAAGTGGAGCGGCGTTTTTTAACGTACTTCTTAGAATTTAGGGTTTAAACATAAGTAGGCAGCCCCCTAGATTTAGGATGGTTGGTTTACCTAAAAAAGCGGCAAAAATTGTAGAAGACAGCATGCCTAAAAAACACCATTTTTAGGGTTTAATATTGGGACTTACCATGGACGTAGCCAGGGGGAAGTCTAAGAGGTCTAGACACCCCCCTTTTGGGTCGGCAAAAGAAAAAATTTGGGGTTGGACTCCCCCCTTTTGGGTGGCCAGGGGTAAAAAATAGGGGGTCTAGAACGGCCATTTTTTAAAAAAATTTCTCGCGCTTCGCTTAGCGCTCGATTAATAGATCTCCACTTCCTAATGGCTGGTCCGGAAAGCTAGGGGGAGTGGTTACCCGGGGTAAATCGAATTTTGAATTCTAGGAGGGGGGTCCGGAACTCCCCTAGCTTTTTAGGTGGGGTCGACCCAGGACACAAATTTTGAAATCTAGAGGGGGGTCAGGTGGGGTCCGGTGTTTAAAGTAAAACAGTTTTAAACCATAATAACTTTAATAATTGTTCTTTTTATAAAATAATACTACATTTTCTTGAATAAAAAGCGATATTCTGGTGTATAAAGGGTGTAAAAACATAAATATGTGTTAAAAAATTACGTTATTGGAAGAAAATTTGTATAAAAAAAGTACCTAAAATTTCCCGAGGGGGGTGGGGGGGTCAGATTTCAAATTCTAGAGGTAAACTGGGGGGAGGGGGGGGGCCTGGATTTTCGTCTAGTGGGGGTCCCAAAATTTCAAGGCTAGGGAGGGACCCCCGCCCAGGCCCCCCCCCCCCCTTTCTCACCTATGTGGCTAATGTCTGTTAATTTGTTTTGTTATCTTGGTATGAGCATGCTAGACTCACCCCATTCTTAATGTTTTAAATGGTCTTCCTTTACTATCAAATTTGTGTTACTTTGTTTTGTAATCTTGATAAGATCACGCTGGGCCCCCCTTTTTAGATTGTTATATAGTAAGATTAAATATTTAAGGGTTAGGAGAAGTAATTTTAAAACAATTTTCTCGCATTTTGCATTGCTCAGCTGTATTCAATGTACTCATTTTTCAGTTGCTAACGTTTTGGAAATTAAAAATTTTAAGGTATCAAATTGCTTGTAAAAAATTTTTTCTTTGTTTTATGGACTTATTTCTAATAACTAATAAGAAAATAATAAAGCATGTGAAATAAACAAGTTACTAAACAATCCGCGCGAAGCGCGGCAAATTTTTTTTAGCCCTTTTATAACGTTTAGGATTTGGACCCCCCCTTTCCGAAATTTTGTTTAGGGTTGGACCCACCCTTTCGAAAGTCCTGGCTACGCCCATGGGACTTACCCCCATAGGTGGGCAACCTCCCGGATTTTTGGGGGGTATACCCGGCCCCCGAAATTTGGGGGAGAGGATGTCCTAAAAAAATTTTGGGGTATACCTCAAATACCCCATTTTTAGTGTCTTTAGTACTGGGACCTGACCTCCCAAATTTTTAAAAGGGGGGGGGGGTCCGGGGTACCCCCAGATTTAACAGGGATGTCGGCTATATAATCGGGATTTGTTGGGGAGGGGGGTATAAGCGTATACCCCCCGCCCGTCCACCTATGCTTACCCCCCAAATTTTAAAAATGATCTGCAAAGTAGTCCCGAATTTTCAGGAGCATTTCAGTTCCAATCTGTTAAGGGTATAAAATGCCACTACCTTCTCCTTTTACTTGTGACGAAGTTAGCCGGTCTAACCTCCGAAAAAGTGGAGCTACGCTTTTCAGAGCCCCTTCCTATTTTTTTTGTACTAATTGTATAAATAATTAAAAAGTAATGCCATAAATTATTCTGTCTGAACGTTTTTGTAAACTATTTTTTTTTGTTTAGTACTATCTTTTGCCTGAAATTTTTTCTAAAACTTGATTTTTGTTCATACAACTGCGAACTTTTGCTGAAAATGTCCGAGGCTGGAACATGATATTAAAGGATATGCATAGGAACATACATAAGTAGTTTAAAATTATAATTATTAATTAATTTTAGTAAAATTTTTAAAAATAAAATTAATAAAATTAATTAATTTTAGTAAAATTTTTAGACATTAACCGCGTCATTCCGCGACAAAGACACCGACAGGGATGGAGTTGTGACCATTCAATACGAAGAATTCCTCACCATGGTGTTTTCACTCAGAATGTAAACCTATATTAATTATTGTCTTTATTTCTGATGGGTTCTCTTATTGTTGTCATTCACTTAAGTTATTAATCAGTAATCGTTTTATCCATCTATAATATATTATTAGTGTGATTAGACACATTATTTATCGTTGTTTTTCTGTTAAATTTTTATCTGTGATAAAAATTTATATAAAAGGTATTATTTTTATAAGAAACCTCTAACAATGCTCTGTATATTGTAGATTTGATAAAGTCTGAGCCTGAGATGAATTGTCTTCCTTGCTAACTCCATTATGTGCCTATGATGAAATAACTTTCTTGCTACTCTACTGGTCAGCTCCTGTGTGCTACATACTTATACATACTTGCTTTTCTAAACGCTTAGTTTATTTTTGCGATACAATCGGAACTGCTTAATAAAATAGCTGCTGAAGAAAATAATATCCACTTATTAATCAAACTTTGACTTAACAAATCGATAGTCGGATATTATAATAAGCCAGTTGTATTTGTATTCGGAATAGGAGTTGCATTATTATTTGCTAAATAATTTTTTTCGGTCGTGATTTGGGACCGTAATTAACCGTAGGTTAATAACTACTCGTATTGGGATTATGGGCCATGGAAGTATTTTCGTTTGTTGAAAAGAAAATCCATAAATTCTTTAGCCTTAGTTATGACAATTTTTAAATTATAAGTGGTGGTGGCCTTAGAAAACACGTTTATTATTACTTGTCTAATTTATGTCACTGAACCGAATAACAAAACTAAAATTAAGCAAATAATATTACAGACCTGTGCACTACCCCCCCCCGGGGTTAAAACGGGAGGGAAATTCCAAAATGGGGGGGGCACGGGGGGCAAGTTTTTTGAAACGGGGTGGGGGGCAAGCAGGGGGAAAGAAAAAAAAGGGACAAAAAAGCGAAAATAAGGTAAAAATAGGTCTAAAATGGCTTAAAACACATTAGGCTAAAAACTGCAAAAAATTTGCGATGATGGCGTCATCATAGGTCAAAAATGGCGTCTTGATTTTAGGGTACTTTTTCATTTTTGGGCGGGGGGCAAATCCTCCAATAAAAAGGGAGGGGCATTTCCAGACCGTGCACAGGTCTGATATTATTGTGGTTCTTTTTATTTGTCTGGTATAACCCTGAATGCATTTTATCTTTATAATTTAGAGCGATGAGAGTAGTGCATGAGCATGAGTTTGAAATTTTTAGAGGCTACTAATTTTTTTTATAAAATTTTTTAAGGGTAATGCAAAAAAATTCTCGTTAAGTATTTAGGAGGTATGTGTGTCGTCCCGTGTAGGTAGACCATAAATTATGGTCGTTGTTACTATGGCAAAACATACCTGTGCACTGCCCCCCCTGGGGTTTTATTAGGGGGGGGCAATTCCAAAACGAGGGGGCAAGCAGGCGAGAAAGAAAAAAAGGGACAAAAAAGCGAAAATAAGGTAAAAATAGGTCTAAAATGGCGTCAAATTTTAGGGTAATTTTTCATTTTTTGGTGCGGGGGGGACAAATCCTCCAATAAAGCGGGGGGCATTTTCAGACCGTGCACAGGTGTGGCAAAATGAGCCACAATTCGTATTAAATAAATGCGACTGTGACTTATTTTAGATTTTTAATAGAACCTCAATAACCACGGAACGAGTTACAGTCATAATGACTGTGGCTCATTTTGCCGCAGTAATGAGGATATATGAGGGGTATCATATTTATGGTCTACGGGAAATTTCGGGGGTCGGGTATACGTATACCCGTCATAATTCGGGAGGCTGACCATTTACGGTCGATACAGGACCCTCTAAGGTTTTATGGGCTCGTAAAAACTCCTCGGCCTGCCCACCTATAGGTTCGAAACAAAATTAAGTTTGTTGGACAGAAAGGAAACCTTTTTTCGCTAATAGAATAGTACATTACCTTACCGCCTCAACTCTTTCAAATCCAGAATCAACAACTCTATCAAAAACGAATGCCCCAAATGGCAAACCCCACGACGTCAAACACCTTTTTGCATGCCCTCAAAAAGCAACAACACTCAAATTAGAAGATCTATGGGAAAGACCAGTGGATGCGGTCAGGTTCCTCGAGGCCACAACTTAATTCTCCGGCAATGACAAACAAACCAAAAAATACTCCTTCTAATTATGCAAATTAAGTTGGTTTCATACTTTTTTAATTTGACCACCAGGGACCAGGGTAAGAATAGCTTCCGATATTATTTTTCTGAAGGGACTAGTTCCATAATGTTCATTTACAGTACAGTGTTAAGTCATTTTAATTGTTATTGGTTGTTGGAAAGTTGATTTAATTTCAATTCGATTCTGAAATGTTTATTTTAAAGTAACCGTATAATTGTTTTGTGTTGCTTTGTGCTGTTCGTGTTTTAAGATAAAAAAATGTTTAAAAGTTCCCTAGCCTATAATTGTAAATAAACACGACTAGGGTTTTTATTAAAACTCAGGTGTCCCAGTGATGTTTTGACCAATATTTAGTATCCAACTGAAAATTAAATTTAATTAAATTTACGAGATAGGGTAACTGACTTAATTTCGGCCACCTTTTTTAATTTTTTTGAATAAGTTTTTACTGGCTTTTTCAATCAAGCCAAAATTTGGCCTAAAAAACAAACAATAGCTATATTTGTTATTCCAGTGCAAAATTTGAATATTTCTGGTACACTTAAAAATCAGTGAAGGTTTAAACTTTTTTTTTAAAGTGGCCGAAGTTAAGGCGCGTGCCATTTATTTCGGCCACCTACAAAAAACTGGCCATAACTATTGCTTAAACGAACAATAAAAATTTCGAAAGGTTGCAAATTTACCCTTAGGTATTGTTCTTGGTACATAAAACTTATTTTTTCCCGTTTTCGAACTTTAATAGTTATTAGCAAGACTTTAAATAATTATGCCAAAACCTTAAAAAACAAGTTTTAATAACTTGTATTTTTTGTTCAATTTTTTTTATTTTTAGCTTAAAAAACGACAAAACAAAGTCAAACGAGCAAAAAAAATTCTTTATAAATACGGTAGTACAATGATATTTAAAAACAGCATAAAACTTAAAAAGTAAAAAAATATTACTATAATTCACATAATATGCTTTTTAAATAAATAAATATAAACAAGTTTCCTATAAGTAATTTTATTTATAGTTCTATACTCTTACGGTGCCAGCTAAACTTAAATTAAATTAAGTTTATATTAATACTATCCATAAATTACTTCAATAAAAAAATCTTTTTAGTATGTTATGCTTATTTCACACCTAGGGTGTCATAAATTTGTATTCTTTCGTCGTAATTAACCCCAATTTATCCTTTAGTACCAAACTTAATTTATACGACTTGTTTATTATGTTATATATGCTGTGTATAAGTGTTTTTTGTACTTTATCATACATTTGATTCGAAATTATGCAAAGTTTATTCTAACAAATAGTTTACCACGCGATGTAGAGATCCCTTCGGAGCTCTGGTTACCGCGCTATGCACGTTCCCAGAGCGATAATTGGTTGGCGGTCCTTTTCCTTCTCTGTGATTGGTTAGCTCCGCCCATTTTTTGAATTTGAAACCTTGCACTCACTCACACATACGACTACTGATTACGTAATACTTTAACATGTATTCGTTGGAGTATATAAATGCACGAATCTCTACTCCTGCTTATTAGAAAATTTATTACTAACAAATACGTTAGTAAATTGAACAACACATAATATCATACATAAAAGCAAGCTAATCACAAGTTACTGATTGCCGTTTGTGCTATCAGTATATAAGCACCGTTTGTGTTGCTTATCGTAAAATTGATTACCGTTTGTGTTTTCAATTTAAATTTGTTTACCGTTTGTTGTAAACAAAAAATAAAATTTAATTGATATCCGTTTGAGTTATCAATTCATTGTTTACCGTTTGTGTTAAACAAAAATTAAATCTTTAAAATTAAGATTAAAAACTATTCACAACAAAGATTAGCTTAAGTGTTAAATATCAGTACCTTGTGCCTCAAAAAGACTAAGGTCGAAACAAAACTGCTTAAAGCCTTAAGTTTCTTAAAGTTTTTTTACCAACTTAGGACATTTATAGCTTTTTTGTCGCACTTTATGCTCCTATGAGCAAAGGTATCTTAAAAATGACTAACGCACCGTTTAAAGGTTTTAGAGTTACGCTTTTTTCATCAGTCGATGATTTACAAAGTAATTTCCCAGAACCTTTAAACCAGATTCCTACACTATCATTCCTCAAACAAAACATTTTAGAGGAGGAGTCTTACTAAATAGTGGTCAAAACTTGCTAAAAAATCAAGTCTGTTTGGCAACCTCTCTTAATACTAGCTGCCCTACGAATTCCGTAGCAGCTACCTTTTCTCAAAATAATAACCGAATTATATCTAGTTCGTTGCCATTAATTTCGCATAATTCGGACACTGGTATCCCAGCCGCTGTGTCGTTAGGTTTACCAAAACTTAACACCCCCCTAAATTCTTTCACCTAAATTTTAAGGTGGCCGAAATTAACGGAATCTTAAAATGCGCAGTTAGTTAAACGCATTGCAAAATAATTTTGAAGAAAATATCAAAACATGAAAATTAACAACTTTGAGCCTTAAATAGAAGATATTTTAAGGTTATATATTGCTTTGTTCTAAATTTGATGCAGTTTAAACAAAAAGCAAAAATTAAGAAAATCACAAAAAATTCATTTTTTGTAAGAAAATGTTGATAATGTAGGATAACAAAAATAAAAAACTTTTGCAAAAACACTTTATTCAACATTAATCCAGTTACTTTTGTGCTAGTTCTTTTGTGTTTTAAAAATAAGCCAATTTTCTAACACCCTAAATTGGTGGCCGAAATTAAGGCGTGGCCGAAATTAAGTCAGTTACCCTACAATAAAAAAAACTTTTGTGTATTGGTGACGGCGCTTTATTATGCAGTGAAACCTCGGTAAAAGAACAGTCCGTCGTTACTACGGCAAAATGAGCCACAGTTCGTAAAAAATATGTGTGACTGTGACTCATTTTATATTTAAAACAGGACCCTATTAACTACAGAATGAGTCACAGTCACGTGTATTTTAAAATGACAGTGGCTCATTTTGCCGTAGTAACGACGAGTCGGTCCAAACAAAATCGTATGATTTTGCCGATTCATTTTATTTACGTCATGAAGTGGCGCACTTATGAAAGTTAAAAAGCATGAAAAAACTTCAGCGGACCTTAAAGTTTCACTTAACTGAGATTTTACTAGACTATGTTTTTTTTTTTTTAAACAACGCGAGTATTTTATGTGTCTTATTTCACATTTTTATCATGTAATGAAATGTTTTGAAATCAAAATGATGTTCTTATTTTTTTATATTTTTAGTTTGGGTTTGTTTTTGGGCGTTTTTGTATTACTTCTCCCATTTCGTTTTCTATTATATTTTTATGTTGCTTTTGTAAGGATAGGTGGGCAGCCTCCCGGATTTTGGGAGTGGGGGTATACCTGAATCTCGAAATTCGGGGGGAGGGGAGGGGGTGTCCCAAAATTTTTTGGGGGTATTCCTCTAGCGTTTTAGTATACCCTAGGACTAGGACCCCTCAAATTTTAGGGGGGCGGGGTGGGGTAACCCCAAATTTTGGAGAGATGTCGGCCATAATCGGAATTTTTTGGGGGTATAACCCCCAACCCCCCCCCCCTCCCTGCCCACCTATGATTGTAAGCGTGCTATTTTGTGTTATGGAATTCTCGTATAGTTTAAAATGTTTCGACGATTATAGTTTATTGTTAGCGTACTATCTAAAATGTCGATGCTAAAATGTGATTTTAATTTTTTATTCAATATTTTATGAAATAAATATCTTAAGACTCGATTGTTTTGTTTTTTGTTTTTTTGTTAAAATAAATACAGTGTAAAAACACAAGATTATGTGTTTTAATTGGTCATAGACGCAATATTAATAGTGTCGTTTAACAACAAAAACCACATCGTCGTTACTCCGACACAAAGAGTCACAATCAGTCTATAAAATTAACGTGACTAAAGGCTGGTTCATACTTATGACAAAACGTCCTTTGGACTTTGTCCAAAAAACTAACACAGCATCAAAACGTCCTTTGGATTTTGTCCAAAGGACAACGTGTTCATACTTTTTGTCCTTTGGACTTTTGCCTTTGGATTTTGTCCTTTGGACTTTGTCCAAAGGAGAAATTTTTGTGTTGCGTTCATACTTTATCTAAAGGAAAAAGTCCAAAGGACGTTTTGGCTGGTCCAAAGAAGTTTTGGTTTTTTTAAAATTGACATTTGGATTGGACTTTGTTCAAAGGACGTTTTGTTATAAGTATGAACCAGCCTTGATTTGCCTTGAGTGTTTTACAACAGTCTCATGTGGTTTTTAAGGCTTTTTTATTGTTTTAATGAAGTTTAAAAAAAATGCTTGCAAAAAATTTTGATCTACAAAATAATTTATGGCATCACTCTTTTATTATTCATGAAACTAACCATGAAGTCTTCTAGGCAGAAAGAAATAAGGAATAAAAACGCGAGCGAAAAAAAAAATTTTAAAATCTGCCAGTGGTTATGTAACCTATTTTTATTTAGTTGCGTCACATGTTTCTCTGCACGTGATATTTTCTCGAAGAAATAGTGGTTACTTGAACACCCTGCTATTTTCACCCTGATGGAATCAAAAATAGGGAGAAGCTCTGGGGTTGCTCCGAAAAGCCGAGCTCCACTGTTAAGTTTTCGGGAAACATCAAGTTCAAATTTGCTTGTTTAAAGATCGATTCAACAAAATTTGAAATCATGGCTAAAAAATATAATTTTTTTTAAATGTGTACAAAGTTAAACTTTTTGTTCGGTCTGCGATCACCTTGAGAAAATTTTAATTGTGCTTTAAAACCTTGTAAATTTTTTACGTCAAAATATCTATCAGTAATGGGCGGAACACGGGAAGCGGAATTGAGATTTTCCAAAAATCGGGAAGAGGAACCGGAACTCCAAATTTCGCCCGCAACTGCCTATTAAACTGCGACATGCCCGGAACCAAAAACGGGATTCCAAAAATACGAAACAGGAACAAAAATCGGAATTCCAAACTGCCCGAAACATCCGGAACCAGGGGCCTATTTCATAAAGATTTTTCTAATTGTAAATTAATAAACGCATTTAATTTCTTCTTATTTTATTAATTAAAAAATACGTACGTTACTGTGAAATTTACAAACGTGTAATTTTTTAACTTCTAAACGCATTTTATTAATATACTTTTTAAATAAAAATACAAAAAAAAAAGATAATGCGTTTATTAATTTACAGCTGTAAATAAATAAACGCATATTTTTGTATTTTTAATTAAAAAGTATATTAATAAAATTGCGTTTAGAATTTAAAAAATCACATGTCTGTAAATCACAGTTACGTATTTTTTTAATTAATAAAATAAGAAGAAATTAAATGCGTTTATTAATTTACAATTACAAAGATCTTTATGAAATAGGCCCCTGGGGCCTGTTTCATAAAAACCTTTGTAAATTCTCAATTTACAACTCTCCGCCTATTTTTTTGTTCAATTACACGATAAAGGTTTTTCAACTTGTAGTCCAAGGAGCATCTGCGCGCACTGCTCTGCGCTGATTGATCGCAGCCAAGTCATTTCATCTCGCTGACAGATCAATATTCGCCCTGTAATATATCCTCTATCATGCAGTTTACAAAAAATAGGCGGAAATTTGTAAAATAAAAATTTACAAAACGTCTTTATGAAATAGGCCCCTGGGGCTTATTATAGTTGAGAAGAGAGTAAATTATTTCAAGGTATAATTACCTTATTTGCAAACGCAAGTTTTCTGCGTTAACTCGACTATCTTCAGTTTTAAAAAATGACCACGGCCAAGTGCTGTAAGTTGAAATTAACAAAATCGTTGATTGAAGCTTTTACAAGCCATTTGTAATTTTAAAATTTTAAATATAAAGCGGCTTTATCCCTTCGATGTTTTAATTTTCTAAATAACCCAGCTTTTGATCATAACCAACAGGTAATAATAACTCGCATTGTTAGAACAATTTTTTAGCAATATTTTGCGCACTTTTTCCAAAATTTTTATATTTTGCGCACTATTGTTTTGAAAAAAGGGCTACAAACTGCACTGAAGATTACTTTTCGAGTTTTAGTTAAGTGTTTTAAAAATTTATTGAATTGACTGTTATTGCTTTTTTTTTACTGATTTACCTATGATGTGCCCCGAATCTCCGAGCTCCGAAGCGGAGCTCCCCTTATAGGAGCGCCGGAGCAACTCTCAGAGTCGCGGAGCTCCGCCCTATTTTTGTACTAATTTCATGAATAATTAAAGAGTGATACCATATATTATTTTGTCAAAATTTTTTTCAAAATATTTTTTTAACACTTATTTAATACGCTAGAAATAGTCTTAAAAATCCAGATAAAGTAATTTTAAATGTATTTCAAGCTTAAATAAGCTTCAAATCGCTCATTTAATAGGCAAAGCTCCGAATTTATCTGCGCATGATATTGGAGGTACGGGTGTCATTGTACTAACCTTCAGAATTTTATATCGGACACCTCAAAAGTATTTTGTTTTGAAAATCATACCCACCCTGACCTCTTAAATTTTAAAATTTTCTATTTCGCCCGGTTTACCCTCTAGAAAACAAGCGAAAAAGAAAAAACTCCCTAGGACCTCCCTCCTAGAATTAAAGATGCAATTTATCTCGGGTGACCAACCACTCGAACCTTCCCCCTTAACTTCCAAAACTATACTCGCTTGGAGTTCAATATGCTATTTTTACCTTAAAAATTAACATAAGTGAGTTATTTGAACATTAATGCTAGGTCAATTTGGGGTTTCAAGATCCTGTGAGTATGGGGTTTTACTTTTTTGTTTTTTTTTTTAATTTTTGTTTAAGCATTAGAAAGGTCTGATTTTTTTGGTTTTTTTAAGTATTTTTTTGAGCTTTTAAGTGCTTAATAATAAAATAAATTCATTTTTACTTTTTATATGGACATTTTGTGAAACTGATTGTGCAGTAAGTGTGGTTTTTTAAATAAAAAAATGTTGGTTAAATGTTGTGTTGCTTTAGATATTCATTTCAGAAAATAATATTCTTGATAGTTAACCATTTTTAATAACTAATTTACATTTAAAACTGCAATATGCAGTACAAGGACAACTTTAAAACTGTAAAAAGCTAAGCCTTTTTTGGGCTTAGTACTAAAGCTAAGGTTAAACAATTTTGGGATCTTCAGTGCTAAAGCTAAGGCGCGACTAAAATAAAAATTTGTGGCAATGCACAACCGTAATTGGACGGTAGGAACATCACCAGTGCAGAAATTAGAGAATTTTATATTATGAGAACACCAAGGTCACGCATCAATGCTCCAGTTGCAAACACATTTCTACTAAACTCATATTTACGAATCATCTTCTTGTTTTGGGAATATTTATGATGTAAAACTTTACATTTTATGATTTGCCAACTACAAATGCCAGTTTTTTTTATTTATCATATATGTGCATGTGACTCTTTTTATATTTCAAACAACACCCTCCTACGACAGAATGAGTCACGCTGACGTGTATGTAATAATGATAGTGGCTCATTTCGCCGCAGTAACGACGAAATATTACATCAAAAACATATGCCGCGGCGACAAAAGCCAAAAGCGATATATAGGAAGCAAGGAAATATTAGCAGGTAATCGCCTTTTCGTGTCGATAAACTGAAATAATAATGTTTCCGTTATTTGAATAACGGGGGAACATTCAATGAAACTAAATTTTTTGCGCTGAAATTGCTTGGATTAAAATGATTTTTTTTAAAAATTTTGATATTTACTATATCAACGCGCATTGTTGCTTAGAGAAAAATGCAGAAAGGTTTTTTAGTGGTGTTTAAAAGAGTTACAGAAACCTTGTTATGTTAAAATGTGTTGTTATAGTTTTTTTAAATTGCCACAAAGTAATTGCTTATTGTAATGGGAATAATAAAACATCGAATACCATGCTTATTCTTGCCCTGAATGTTATTAAAAAAATTGCAACTAATTTCTTGAATTTTTTTTAGTATGTTTTTATTGCCGCCTTAAGCTAGATCTTGTTTCGATATTATATTTTTAAGAAGCGAGAAATAATATAACTTCAACCGTAATGCGTGTTTTTCTTGGAACGAAACTATTTTAATAGAAAAAATTATTTAATGTTGATTATTATATTTTTAATACATTCGTACCAACAGTGCTAACAAGTGATGTTCCTACCCACCAATACAATGCTGCGGAGCACTGGCCATTTTAAACGGAAAGAGCTCCCGAGCTCCGCTCGTTAAATGAGTAAATTTTAAAATTATTTAACTTTAAAATACATTTAAAGCTACTCTATTTTCATTTTTTTAAGATTATTTTTAATGTTTTAAATAAGTTTTAAAAAAAAAATTAATTTACAAAAGAATTTTAATAAGAATAATAAGTTTTTTTTGTTAGAAATACAGTACAATTGTGTCATAAAACAAATAAAAATACTAAGAAAAAAACTATCTAACGAAGGGCAGGTAAAGGTAGTACACTTATTTACCTACCTAAATTCAGTATACAAAAACCAATATTGTAAAAACAAAATATTTAAAATACAAATCTGTCAAATGAATAGTATTAACAGCAATTAATAATAAAGTTACGTGTTAACATTGTCACAAACACATATATTATATTTTTATTTTAGATAGTACAGATTTTTGTATTTAAGAAATTTTTATTAAGGTTAAAAAGTCTTTGTTTAAATTTTTTTTAGTTTTGAAATAACTGTTTATAATTTACTTTTTTTAAAAAAATAGTTTTTTTAATATTTAAAAATTAAAAAAGTTGTAGCATTCATAATATTATTTGTATACAATACAAAATTGTGTTAAATTATATTTCAATAAAAGGTTTTTAAAAGTTGATGAGTTTGCTTCTGCAATAATATTTGGTAAACTATTCCAAATCGGGATAACCCTTTCAGCAAAAAAAGTACGACAAACATCGAGTTTAAAATTATTTTTATGTTTAAGTTTAAAGCTATTTTTTCGCAATGAATAAAAACAGTAATCATAAGCAAAAATATGATCAAAGCTGATATCAACCATATTATGTACAATTTTATAAACTATTAGTAGATCAAGTTTTATTCGTCGCAGCTCCAATGAATCAATAAAAAAACATTTAATCTTGATTTATAATCCGTGAATTGAATTGAACATTTAAAACATATGAATTTGGCAAAAAATCTTTGAGGTATTTCTAGAACAATTATGTCTTTTTTTAAATATGGATTAAAAACTGGCACGTTAGACTCCAATATAGGCCTTACGTATGTTTTGAATGCTCGCATTAAAAAATAAGGATTTTGAGATTTAAAACATTTTAAAATTAAACTTGCTCTAGCATAAGCTTTTGTAGCAATTTCGGAACAGTGACTTGAAAATTTTAAATCACTGGTTAAATTAATTCCTAAATCTTTAATTTTATTTACAGTTTCAAGTTCAATATTTGAAATGGCGTATTTCACCTCAGAATTTTTTTAGCTTTAGAATGTCATATAGTATTCGTTATCACGTCATAAATGTTTTGCTCCGTGGGATAGGTTGTCGGAGGAGCAGCACCAAAACAGGGCTTCAAAATGAAGGTGGGAATATGGCTAAAAGAATGCCGCGCGGGCGGATTATTAGAAAGGCGCAGGCCGGTTATTTATTAGACATAAATGCGGGCGTCCCTTAATGCGCGCGGTGTCCTTTGATGCGCACGGGATTCCTTCCGTTTAGAACAATGGATTTTGACCAGGGTGTTGTTTTCAGGAATAGTTTTGTTGCCAATCGAAAAATGTTTACAATTATGAAATGCCACTGAAAGTTGCAACTCAGAAGCCCAATTTTCAAAGTTTTTTAGTGTTTGTTCAAGGTCACCTACGGCATCATTTTTACGCGTTATATAAAATTTACTGTCATCCGCGAACAGTTTGATGCTACAAATTCCGTGGAGACAGTCTGTAATATCATTTATAAATAACAAAAAAAGAATTGGTCCCAGCACGGACCCTTGGGGAACCCCCGAAAGAGTTTGACTGATTCGGAAAGCTTATTTCCCACTGCCACAACTTGAGAACGATTCGACAAAAACGACTCTATCCATTTTAGTAATTCGAACTTTATGCCATAACATTCAAGTTTTTTTAATAATTTTGAGTGGCATACGCTATCAAATGCCTTACAAAAATCAATATATACAGTATCAATGCGGCAATTTTCATTAATTTGTTTAACCCAGTTGTTTAACATAGTTAATAACTGAGTACACGTGGACCGCTTTGCTTAAAAACCGTATTGTTCGTCAGATATTAAGTTTTGATCATAAAGATATCGTAATAACTCATCTACAATAACTCTTTCAGCTATTTTACATATATTACTACATAGCGATATTGGCCTATGGTTTTCACAAAGCGATCTTAATCCTTTTTTTTAAAAATAGGTATTACTATAGCTATTCTCCAACTTTCTGGTAAAACTCCAGTTTTTATACTCAACTCAAAAAGCATACAGAATGGAATTGCAAGTTCTGAAGCTAGCGAGTTTATAAAAATTGCTGGGAAGCCGTCTGGAGTACGGTAAGTTTTAGCCGGCAAACGGTTTATTGCCTTCATAACTTTACTGTAAGAAAAAGACACCGAATTTAAACCAACATTTTCTCTCACAAATTTATTTAAGTTTGGTAGAATTTGATTATCTTCAGTGAAAACTGATGCAAAAAAATTATTAAACATAGTTGCTTTTTCTTTATCGTCAGTTGCGTAAGTATTATTTTCACGTAACAAAGGGGATACAGTGGAGCGAGTTTTTGTTTTAGAATTTATATACTTGTAAAAGCTGTTTATATTGCCAGATGCGACAAGTTTTTGCTCTTTTTGTATAAAAAATTGTTCAACAGCTTGATCATAGTCTTCGCAGCATTTTTTATATTTTACTTTAAGATTTTTTGGTGCGGAATTTTTTTAATATTTTGATGCAAAATTCGTTTTTTCTTTGATAGACTTTGAATGTTTCGGGGATATCTATTTTTAACGGTTTTTTTAATTTTAGGAATAAAATTTTCCACACAATAGGATAAAACGTCTCAAATATTTTTTGAAAATTTTTCAACGTTATTTGAGTTATTTTTCGAATTACAATTTTTCGCCATTTCTAACCATATAATTCTTGATAGAAATTCTGTGATTTTTTGATAATCGGCTTTCGTAAAATTTGGTTCAAATTTGTACATTGATTCTGTTTTTGGCAAATTTCAAGAAAAATCCACCGAGAAATGGTCAGAAGTTTGTGATAACCTAGGATTGGTAACTATAGGCACCTTGCAATGAAACTCGGTTTATACATGAAGTATGCAATATACATAAGCGTCAGCATAATGGATACATAATTACCGTATCTCCTACTCATCTTTCGTAGTATGCAGATCAACCGATCGAAAGCGCGCGAAATTTCGATTGGTTGATCTGCATACTACGAAAGATAAGTAGGAGATAGGGTAATTATCCATTATGGTGACGCTTATCTATATTGCATAATTCATGTATAAACCCAGTTCCAGTGCAAGGTGCCTATTGATCTAATTAAAGTTGATTCCGAGCAAAAATTAAATCCAATATTTTGTTATTTTCTCAATGGCTCATTAACATATTGTGTTAGATTATTACGGAGACAACTATCAAGGAATTCTTGTGCACATAAACCGCCACAATTTATGGGGACACTCCAATCAATACAACCTAAATTAAAGTCACCACACACAATTACCGGATAATAAGTATTTGTAACAAAATCAATTAGTGAACCTAACAAGCTAGTTGTTTCAAAATTACTAGTCATAGAAGGTGGATAATATGTAGTAACTAATCGAAACTTTACAGTTTTGTTAGCAAAAAATCTAAACACAAATGTTCAATATCTTCAAACTTATTTGGTGTTTACCCTTATGCATTTATAATTATTTTTAAACAAAAATTGCGCAGCCACCGCCTCGAGTTTCTCTGTCCCGCCTGTAAAACTAAATAGTTTGAATTTTTTATAAGCAATGAATCGGGTATGTTTGAGTGAAGCCAGGACTCAGTAAAAATAATGATTTCATAACGGTGAGATTCAAGCAAAAAACTAAGATTATCCAATATATTTACAAGAGATCTTACATAATTTACCTAGGAGTATTCCTTTACCTGCCCGTTCTAGTTTTCCAATAATAAAAATAAAAGCATAATAAAATATTCTATAGCATCACTCTTTAATTATTCATGAATTTAATTATCCGGAGCTCCGGGGGTTACTCCGGAGCTCATAAAAACGGAGCTTTGCTCTGAAGCTCCGGAGCTCGGAGCTCCGGGTATATCATTAGTGCCAGCTAACGCGTTTAGTTTATATTGTTAAGTTCTCGACTAAACCGCATTCTGCAAAGTTTAGCTATATAAACTAGAGACTTTTCAAAAATAATTGAGTGAAAAAGTTTCAATTCAGCATATCTCGCTAGCGGTACCTTTGATTTATGCAAAAGTTTATTTAATACATAAAATTTAATTCATTTATTGATAATGGATTTTTTATGTTGATTGATAATTGATTTTTGCACATTGATATGATTATCGTCTGAATCTATACTTTAGTTAACGAGATACGCTCATCTGAAATTTTTAAGTCAGAATTATTTTTTCACAAAGTTTAGTAAATTTCTATTCCAACCCATAAATATCAAGCTCCGGGTGTTCCTGTATCCGGATCTTTAACTTTAATATATTATATAAGTACTTACTTTAATGTATTATGTAAGTACTTAATGCGGAAATTATTTATATTCAAATATGTTTCAAATTATACATTTTGTGCGGCTTTACTCTTTTATTATTTAAAAAATATCACAAAAATAAGTAAGGTGGAGCTTAAAGCTTAGGAATTCCAGTGAATATCACTAATTGATAAATAAATCAGGAATATAATTTTAAAGATTCCGCTCCCCACATTATTTTTTAGTTTACACGAAAAGTTCTAAAGTTATTAAGGATTAAAACTTTTTAGCATTTTTTTACACATGTTACAAATAATCTTCCGAATATGCAATTATACATATATATAGTCGATATATATATATATATATATATATATATATATATATATATATATATATATATATATATATATATATATATATATATATATATTACGGGTGTCATTAGTACTAAAGCTAAGGCTAAATTGCTTTAGTACTAAAGGGTTTTTTGGGCTTAGTACTAAAGCTAAGGCGCGGCTAAACTGAAATTAGCTGGCAAAAGCTCGGCAAAAGGTATGGACCCGGCAAAACGTTAGCTTTTGCCAAGAAAATGACAAACCACTAAAAAATCTTAATGTTCCCACCAAACCAAAAACATGGTTATTTAATGAAAATTGATATCAGTGAAAAAGGGAGGTAAGGTTAGATCCATCTCGACACCCTCCCTTTTTTTTAACCTCAAAATTTCGGACCCCCTAGACAAAAATAGAGTTTTTATCAACGAATTCTCCAATTTTTTAAACTGCCTCCCCTCCAAATTTTAAATCAGACACTTCTAAAAAATTTTCTTTTGAAAACCAGACACACTTTGACCCTTTTAACTTTTTAAAATTTTTCATCTAGGGCCTACCCCTCTAGAAAGCCAACGAGTATGGAAGATAACCCTAGAACCTCTCTCCCAGAATTCAAGATGCAATTTACCCGGGTAACTTTTTTATTTGCAAGGTGTGGTGGTGTGATTAATTCTCTCTGAAGAAATCTGAAGAAAATTGAAATTTTATCAAGGTATTCTGCGTTTTATTGGTCTAAAATAACTCTGTCGTTAGCTTGAATTTTTCGTAGAAGTTTTCCTCAATTGTGGATATATAAATTTCAATGTGTCATGTGCAAAATATACATTTAAAGTCTGTATTTTTGTACAAAGAATTTGAAACGAGCGACCGCCGTTCACCTTGCTTGGTGTTAATTCCAGTTCTACATCAACCATTTTCTTCCCCTTTCCTTTGTGGCTGTCTACCTTCCTTGTGTGACCTCTAGCCAGAGGCCCTTCTGTTTGTCCCAATTCAAACAATCGACAATTCACCACTATGTCATGTCAGAACTGTGCGGAACCTCTCGGAAAGAAGTCCACGGCACCGTGCGCTCTGTGCCACTTGAATTTGCATATTGCTTGCATTGGGCTTACACAAACTCAAGTTAACAGCTTGAAATGCCCAATAATCTGTAATACCTGCTTCACCTCCTGCAAGGATAACCTGGATACAGCCACCTCGTTTGCTAAGATCAACACCAAGCTGGATCTCTTGGCATCATCCAATGCCAAGCTTGATCTTCTGGTTTCAGCTGTGGTCCCTGATGACATTGAACCAACGCCAGGAGAAACCGAAGATCCTGAAGATGCAGACGCTTGGACTGTGGTTGGAAGAAAAGGGAAGAAAGCCAAGCCAAAACCTGCAACAACCTTTGTTGAAAAGGTTTCCAACTCGTTGGTTCAAAAGCTACAGGAGCAGAAAGAAGTAGACAAAAATGCCAAATTCGTTGTGGTCGCTGGTCTCCCTGAAGGCCAGGAAATGCTTATTCCTCATCTTGTCCAGTCCGTAGTTCCTCCTGGAGTTCGGCCACCGGAAGTTAAGGAACATTTCCGTCTCGGTCTTCGTAGAAAAGATCAGGTTCGCCCGAGACTGCTTAAACTACGATTTGAGCGGTCAGCTGAAAAGGCCCTGATTTTAGGTAACTCCCATTTGCTCAATAGGTCCAGGAACTTCCAGGGTATTTTCCTTCGGGCTTCCTACTCTAAGCCTGAGCTGGAGTACCTAAAGGCGCTTTACATTGAACGGGATGCGAAGATCAAGGATTCAGGAATTCCTAACAGCTTCTATGTGAAACGTGTGGGTCAGTCTCCTTACGACTTTGAAGTTGCCGCGTCCACTAAAAACGTTCCAACCGCACATGCCCGAAACCAGACCTCTTCTGTCATTGTGCCTCCAGTGTTGCCCCCTGTGCAGTCCCCCCGCTAGGACAGCGGCACAGGTCTTCATTGTAAGCTGATAAACTGCCGAAGCTTAAAAAATAGTCTTCACTTACTTAAACCAATACTGAATTCGCACAAATTTGATGTTATATGTTGTACCGAATCGTGGCTGGACAACACTGTTAGTGATGCGTTATTAGTTTGCGATTCAGGGTATAATGTTTTCCGATTTGATCGTAAGGACAGAGTTGGTGGAGGCGTTTGTATTTTTACAAAATCTTGCATTAAATCTGTAGAAGTAGCTAAGCCAACACGTTTTGAAGAATTAGAATGCTTATGTATAGATATAATTGGTGCCAATGATAATCTACGTCTATGCTGTGTTTATAGAACTCCTAATCACCATGAAAATGCTGATCATGAAAAAGCTCAGTCTGTTAAGCTCTCAGAATTAATAAGCTATTTAGCAAACATTAACTATCCTTTTGTACTTTGCGGCGATTTTAATCTCCCTGATATTGATTGGCAAAACTACGTCACAAAACCCAGTTGTTGTCACAAATCTGTCCATGAGCTTTTTCTTGATTGTTGCTCTGTAAATGGACTGACACAATTTGTTAATGATGCCACACATCATAGTGGAAACATTCTTGATCTTGTGTTATGTAACGATGAACAAATTGTCTCTAATCTGGTTATTGATGAGCCTTTTTCGCTTAGTTGTGACCACTTTTCAGTACATTTTTCACTAAACATAAAGCTGTAAAAATCTGTTAAAAACCAAAATAAAGTTCGAAATTTC
>JASAMX010014432.1:0-12235 GCA_030248175.1 Microlaimidae sp. YZB2_3 | reverse complement strand
TGGTTTTTGAACTTTTAATTTATTTTATAAAAATAATCAGAAATCAACACCTGTCAAACAACTATTAAACAGGCAGTCCCAACCCCAACAGCTCTTAAATATAAAGACATCTCATTGTAGTTTGTTAACTATCACAACATACTACCTTGAAAACCATTCAATTCTCAGTTCTTGCGCTGAAGTTTCTTTGGAATTATTATTCTTAAAATTTAATCATTCCCATTTGAAACTGAAACCAAGTTGCTTGCTACCACGTGGCATTTTATCCAATCATATTTGAGAATATTAACATGAATAATCTAGTACTCGATTCATAGCTTATAGAAATCTAAAAAATAAATATTACTTTACACATGTTTTACGTTTTGTTACAGATATTATAAAAAGCTTAATAACAAGATTTTAATCACAGCCAGGTTTTGTACCAGAAGTGCAAGAGGACCATTGGCTCTTTTTTGATTAGCAGAAAAGGGGAATCTAGCTTCGGGTATAAATAGTAAACAACGAGATTAGAGTGAATACATAACAAGATGACTTAAGGGAACTTTTGCTTTATCGAAAAATTTAATTCAAAAGTTTATTTATTTTGCTTGAAAGTGCGTTAGAGAGTCAATTTTTTTGTCTTTAATTTTGAAGATTTTTTTAAAAACTTTACCCCTGCCCCCAATAGCCCACAAAATTTTCTTCGTCAAAATATCTTCAGCGGATCAGGAGATACGACCATCCGAAAAGCGTTTTCTTCGTACTTAAAAGATTGCTCAATGAGTATAAAAATTTAAGTTACCAATACTAAACTAAAAAAAGCGGAAACTTTTTATTTCATTTGATACCTTTATTGTTAGGATTCATGCAGTATTTGCTATGATGGAGTTTTTCATAAAAAAAACCTGCAATTTTTACGCCAAAAACACGAAGTGTAGGAGTGCATTTGTCGTGGCAAACTTAAGCATGTTTTTTCAACACTAATGTCTAAAAATCTTAATTATAATTAAAAAATTTTCTGTCTTATACACTGTGTAAATCTACCAGAAAATTTTCAGTTATTTATTGTGAAAAATATTGTTTTTGGTGGCTGGAAAAACGCCACCAACCCCCGGTCGGCGCTTACCATCGTCTTGGCACGATTACACACGATCTATGGAATACCGTGGATTTAGGGTCGATATAACCGAGAGAGCTCGGGGCTCAAACTTACAATGAGCAGCTTTGAACCGTAATTCGGGAATTTAGAGCCGAAAATGAAAAAGGCTAAAACCTATTTCTACACCTGAGCAAAAGCTTTAACCGAAACATAAACTATTTTTTTAGGACTTAAGGTTTCCATTTTTTTCCAGTTTCCAAAATTTTTCTGTGGAAACTTGCGACTCCAAAACCTCATACCATAGCGTGGCTGTGCACCAAATTTTAGTGACACATTTATTTACCCGAGCTGTGCCACCTTAACAAAATGTTGGCATATGCACTTAACAACAAACTCGCGTAGTAGTAATAAAGTTTTCTAAATGTTAATGTTTAAATATTTATTTTATATATACAATTAAATATTAAATATTTTAATATAATATATTAAATATTAAATATTTTATATATTATATTTAAATATTTATTTGGAGTTTTTAAGTAATACACGCATATTATCTTAAAAAAATTGTTTTTAGTTGTTTTGGTTTACTCGTGTTTATAAAACTAATTTTTATATAGGTAAGATTTCAATCTCACTAAAAACCCTTTTGACGCAAATTAAAGAACTTTAAATAGAAACCGTAGAAAGAATTGTCAAGAGATATAATTATTTTCTAAAATCCAATAAAATAAAATATACTAAAAATAATTTATAGTTTAAATGATTTTGAAAATTTCAAAAATAGTTTTTATAATGTAAAATCAAAAATAAAACAAAAAAACAAAAAGTAAAAAGACAGCAAAGCCTAAAAACTTGGACTTCATTATTTTAGGAGTTTACGATTATTTAATTTTAAGGTTTGATTTTAGCTTAGATTTTTTTCCTAAGCTTTTTGTCTGTCGGATTTTTTTTGCTAAATTTTATTTAAAAGGAAAGCGGAAGTGACCCTCTAGAAGAGGGTAGTGAAGGGCCAAAAAGGGTGCAAATTCCGATTTTTTGACAATAAATTAAAAATAAAAATTTAATAAAATCAGACTTTTTTAATATATTGTGGTATACTGGTGTATAGTTTTAGCCAGAAAATCTAAGCCATCCATTGATGTAACTTTTTTATATATCCTTCAAGCCAATTGAGATGTAACGTTTTAAGGTCCAAGTTGCGTCAGTAGTTTTTGATGATTTTTGAATGATTGATCAAAATGATTTCGCACATAAATTGCAGAAAGTATCTCAATTAATGATTTTAATTATCATGCAGAATTAAATATGAAATAATTGTTAAAGCATGTATAAAATAAAGTGTGACGAAAATATATTGGCAACTACCTGGTCAGTGCATTCTATTCATTATATACAAAATAATGTTTAAACTTTTAATATTAAGTACCTTTAGCAAATTCAAACCAAAAAAGTTATTGATAAAATAAAAATTCATTTAGGCAATATCTTAGAACTCGTAATCAAATTTATTGACTAATTATTAATACTTGTTTGATGTTTTAAAAATTTTAACGCAAAGTGATTATATGTTTTTATAATTAAAAATCTTGGTTTTCAAGCTGCACCAATTTACTAAAACTGGAGTTTTTTTATTGCATAACTTTACGAGGTTTGGAGAACTCACGATAAAACAAAAAAAAATTAAATTAGTTCCAAAAGAATTTAAAGCTCAAATTACCAGCTTACATAAAAGTTTACTATTGACTTATATATCTATTTTTTTAATTATGTGCTGCTAGTCTAAATTTTAAAAGGTATAGTTGAACCCAGGAAAATTGACGGTTTTACGTATTTAAATGTTTTCAACTTGCCTAAACCAAAGTTTCTATTTATTAATGATGGCGGTTTTATTTAGGAATAGTTCGAAAAAATGTCGAAAATTATGACAATAAACTTTTTTGGAAGAACTATATGGTAGTGATGTTTTTACCTCCAATGTCATGATTCAGAGCTCCAGTTAATTAAAACAGAAGAAGCTCCGGGGTTCCACCACTTTATTGAGCGATTTCAAGATATTCAAACTTAAAATATGTATTAAATGAAATAAATATTTAGATTATTCCATAAACATTTTTAGGGCTATTTTTTGTTTTAATACTTTTAAAAAAATTTAGTTTTGCAAAAAATTTTTAAAAAATAATTCTTGGCATCATTCTTTTATTATTTATAAAATTAGTACAAAAATACGGCGGAGATTTATAGCATCGGGAGTTGCTCCGAAGCTTCTAAAAGCGGAAGCTCCGGGTAACATCACTAGTATACGGTAACAGTTGTTGAGTCTGGGAAAAACAAGTGGAACGGCTCTCACTACTACTACTGAGTAGTGCAATTATTTTGAGAAAAAGCCGCCGTTAGGTGTAAGCTGGATCAAAACAGTGCGAAGGGGGATTAAGATTAGGTGCTAATAGAAAGCAATAAAAGAATTCTCGCGCCGTACCGCCCTAGGCCTTATCAGCGGGCGTTCAGTTTCTGTTGACTGATAACGAAGCTAGTAAAAAGACGGGTGGCGAAAAAGAAAACTTGAGAAGGGTCTAATCTCGACGCGTATAATTCCCCCGCCTCGCTTTTCTCACCCTATCAGTATTAATTATGAACCCGTCTTGCAATAACGTTAACAATTAAGCTGAACATCAACAGTTATTATGAAGCCTTAAAAGCTGAAAGAGGCTAAATAAAACCAATTTTGATTATTCTTGACATTTATTAAGTTAAGCTGTTTTTGTTATATCCTGTAAAATTTAATCCATTTTTACAGTGTATTTGTTAAACAATATCGCAAAAAAAAACATAAACCTATTTTTATATTATAAAAATTTCTATACTGCAAAATTTTACCATAAAAATTTTGTTTGAAAAACTATGTTGCGGTCGTAGATATGCTAAGTATAACTTTAATTTTCCTGTAATTAATGGTGTGCAAACAACTTGATATTTAATATTTTTAATTAGGTAAAAACCAATACAGTTATTTTTAAAAATCAATGCATTAAACGAAACTTTTGTATTTCCAACCACTTCTTAAACACATTTTTCGATTGTACACAGTTGTTTTCTTTTTAATCTTTAAATTAAAAATTTTTACCACAAAATTTTGGTTAGAGTGCAGGTAACATATTTTCTGGAAGTAAAAACACTTTAGAATTAAATATTTTACTAAAATGTGTGTATTTACAGCCAACGAAATTTTGAGCTTCAACTTGGAGCCGAAAATATCACGGAACTTAAACAGTAAGTAGAAACACTTCTAGGCTTAAACCTTTACCTAACGCATTTCTTTTATTAAAGAATCTAACTTCCAATTTTTTCCGGCTCAAAGCTTCTAAAATCCTCCGACAGCTTCAACATACCTATTCCTGTCTCTAAAACCACTACCAATTTTACAGACATATGTAAGCAGCGATTTAGCTTTATTTTATGATAATATTTTGTAATTTGGAATGTTTTGTAGACTTTTTATTACTTTTTTGTTTATACATAATAAAACGGTAAAGTTGTACATTATTTTAATATTATAAATATCTTAAACTAATTTTTTTAAATTTTATTTCAGGTTAAACTATGAATTGTGGCTTAATTCCTGCTCTATTTACAATTGATTCGGCAACCCAATTTAATGTACCGAACAAGTTAAATAAATAAGAAAAAATCATTAGTTGTCGCGTTAGATATTTATTTGAAATATGCAAAAAAATTTCTTAGGTTGCTCAAGGTAACTTAGGTCTGCAGTCCATGTTTAAAGTTGTTCATGGGTTTTATCGTGATAACTTCAAACGTTTATTTGCTTTGCATAAAGCAGGATACGTAAGGGCAATAATTATTGGCGCTAAACACTATACATAACAATACCAACAAACGATATTATCACAGCAAAGTTTTTCTATATCGGGATTTCATTTCGGCACTTTAAGTACGCAAGACGAACGTTTTGCCACGGCGCCGATTACTTTTCTAATTTAATAGGGTGTTGTTGAAGAATATCATTTAATTTCGCATAGTTAATAATAACCGACTTATTATTGGACAATTGGACAATTGGACCAAACTGCAATAGTATAAGTTTTACAGTTTTTTATATACACAAAAAAATGTTCACTTAGATTTTTGTAATATATCCTATGTCCTACACGATTAATAAATTTATACGATGGGAAACCGAAAGCATTAAACTAGTCGACTAAACAAAAAGATTTAAGGACGTAATTTTTGAACATCGAATACAAAAAAGGCTAAAAGGAAGGAAAGGGTGTGAGTTATTAGCTATGAGAGCAAAAGCTACCTGAGGCCTTTTATTCGGGCAGTATCGTCTCTTGCTCTCATCCTTTCATTTTCGCTTATCAAAGTAATTAAGGGTACAGAATATTGACACGACGTTCAATATCTGCCCATTCACACCCTTAGATTTCAAAGAAATATCCAAATAGACGAACAAGCAAAAAGAGCAAATTTACCATTTATTTTAGGAATCTATATGTCTGTTGATTGATAAACGAATGTTTTCCCAGGAAAAAGTGTTTCATATAAGGATACTGTAATAATTGAAGTTTGGAATTTAGAAAATTTAGATATATAAAAAATTCTTTAATAACTATTCGTTGCGGGTGAAGAAAAAGCGTGTGTGTGTATGTTGGTGTGTGTGTGTGTGTGTGTGTGTGTGTGTGTGTGTGTGTGTGTGTGTGTGTGTGTGTGTGTGTGTGTGTGTGTGTGTGTGTGTGTGTGTGTGTGTGTGTGTGTGTGTGTGTGTGTGTGTGTGTGTGTGTGTGTGTGTGTGTGTGTGTGTGTGTGTGTGTGTGTGTGTGTGTGTATGTTTGTGTGTGTGTGCGTGTGTGTTTGTTTGTGTGTGCGTGTGCGTTAAGAAACCAATCGTAATTCTATTGTATCATTATATCTTAAGATGTTTTTATTAGTTTTATTTTTCGGTTACCGCACCAAAATAAATCTCACTTCAAAGCAGTAGTCAACGCCTTGTGGACTTCCAATCAATTACTAGCCTTGAAAAATGCTCTAAGAATAGAGCAGGAAAAAGGGGCGATTTTTCCCCGGGCGTATGTTTAGACAGAAAAGATGTAGACTAGTCTGAGATGGACATTATGTGGACTATAGGAAATTTGCATTTGGTTTGGCCAGCTGCTCACTAAATAAAAATTTCTACGATATGATAATGATTTGTTTATATATTGATCTAATCACACAGCACTGTTGCATTTTTTTTAGTTTGATGAAATGTCAATTGAAAAAATCATACTCACAGCAATCTTTGACAAGCGCGAAATCGCCACTTTTTCAATTAGAAGGTTATATTTGTATGTTAAGAAACAACTATAAATTTGAAAAAGTGGCGATTTCGCGTTTGTCAAAGATTGCTGTGAGTATGATTTTTTCAATTGACATTTCATCAAACTAAAAAAAAATGCCAACAGTGATATGTGATTAGATCAATGTATAAACAAATCATTATCATATCGTAGAAATTTTTATTTAGTGAGCAGCTGGCCAAATCAAATGCAAATTTCCTATAGTCCACATAATGTCCATCTCAAACTAGTCTACATCTTTTTGTCTAAACATACGCCGGGGAAAGACGCCCCTTTTTCCTGCTCTATCTTAGAGCATTTTTAAGGCTAGTCTACCACTTTTTTTGAATTAAATTAAAAAATAGCCTAATAAACTATAGTTTTAGCTGCGCAATGACATATGTTTATAATCATTCCGTTGCCGAGATAAAATAAAAAATAATAATAAGAAGAAGATGAATTTAAATTACAAAATTAACCCACGTTGTTTAATTATAATTAGTGCGGTGCAGATGCGCTCCAGACAAAGTTTACCTACGTTCTCTAAATATAGTTGGCGCGATGCCGTGCGCCAATGATTGCAATTATAATTTTTAAAGTAATAATAATAATAATAATAATAAGATGATGAACATGAATAACAAAATTTACTCACGTTGTCTAAGTATAGTTGGCGCGGTGCCGTGGGTTTAATTGCAGTTGGCACCCCGCACCACCGATGATTACCGGCGCGTGGCGCTCCCGCGCCACCGACGCTTATTATTATTTTTTTAATAAATAAAACTTTGAATTAATTTTGTCATCAGTAATGCAAGAATTAAAAAAAGTACTCTGTTGTTTTTGCCGTTTTCCGCGCGGTTGAAGCAGATGGCGCTGGGAACTGGCGCCGTTTCTGCCACCAATTAAAACCGGTCTGCTATTTTTGTGCGGTTTTTATGAGGGGATGTTGGTTGTCTGCTCTGTACAATTCTTATTGTTGCCAAAAGGCTGTTATTGTGCGGTTGGGAGTTTTTATTTGTCTATTTTTCAATTTTTTATTTTGATCAATAAATCGATAACAAGGACCTAAATGAAAAAAGTGCTTCCTAAGAAAGTTGCGTAATTCCTTCTTCTTTCTAATGAGCCCATGTTTATTTTTGATCAATCAGTAACGAATGAGGAATATCGTTTTTAAGAATGGAGCGTTGGAATAATAATAAGAAGAAGAAGAAGAAGAAGGTTCTGAATTTCAAAATTTACCCACGTTCTCTAATTATGGTTGGCGCGGCGCCACGGGGCTAAATCGCCCCGTGGCGCTCCCGCGCCACCCATGATTAAGAACGTTCTCAAATAATTACCGATAAATTAGCAGTGTCAGTAGTTGCGAAGGCTTAGGGTCGATGGAGCCGTGGGAACTTGGAGCCAAAAATAGGGAACTTGGAGCCGTAGGTCGAGAACTTGGAGCTGTAAGTGGGGAACCTGGAGCCAAAAACAAAAATGGCTAAAATGTATACCTAAGCCTAAGCGAAACCTAAATCTTAATAAAAACCAGTTTTTTTCTAAAGCCTCTAAGTTCCTCTGGTTACTGGTTCCAAGTTCCCAAAAATTTCTTATAGTTCTAAGTTCCCTGCTTGTGGCTCTAAAGACCTCGTACCGCTGCGAAAGACGTTTCCTAACCTTTGCGAGTTTACAAGATTTAAATGGTAAAATTGTTCAATTTTATGCAAATTTTACATATTTTGTAATCCTAGTTTTGTTACGATAAAAAAAGAATAATATATGAAATTACAATTAAATTTTAGTTTCAATTTTATGAAAAATCGTATAAAAATTGAATTTAATACAACAAATTTACACAAAACTTAGCTATCACACAAATAACTATATATCTCGCAATCCTAAAAACATAGTTTTTAGCTTATGACAAAATATCTTGCTTACACGGAGGTTTGGAAATATATTAATAAGGCAAAAATAATGACATCTTTTCTAGCAAAATATGTTCGCATTCTATTTTGATTTCGATTTTGAGCATCCATACTATTGCTGATTAAAATCAAACATTGATAAAACAGTGTGTTTTTTTTCAATTAAGCCGTGTCTCTATAATCACGAATAACTAATATTCTCTAAGAATTTATTTTAAAAAATTAAAAAAAATTATTGTAGCGTTAGTTGCTTTTACAAAAATAAACTAAAATGCTATGTGAACATTAAATCTATTGCAAACTATAAAAGTTGCTTTTACAAAAATAAACTAAAATGCTATGTGAACATTAAATCTATTGCAAACTATAAACAAAAACATTTAAAATGTTGGTCGAGATAAAATATATAATCATTATCCAGATTTACTACTAAAATTTAAAATGAGATTATTTTTTCCATAAAATATTTTTTATAAATTTAGTACTAACTTGTTTTTATTAATTTTCCGAAAATTTTATTTAAAAAAACACAATGATAAAAACACTGTGGTAATGTTGGATTTTTGTAATTTCCTTCAAAAAAATAGAACCTCAATAGAAGTTAAATTTCAGCTAAAAAACATTTCCAACAGAACATAAAAAGGACTTAAATCAGTGAGTTTTAAACACAATATATCCGGCCCTTCACTATAAATGCCCTTTTGATCAAGCTAATCATATGAAAATAGAAGTGATAAAATTTAATGACCATTCTTTTTTCCATTTACTCACATTCGCTCACTCTTTAATCCCAGTCGTTTTATTCAATCTGAGTGCCGTAATTATGACAGACTCCGACAAAAACCTTAAATCATTTAAAAGGTCGCTCCAAATTTTACAATTTCTTAATGCAATAATGAAAGTGCGGGAACAGGTTATTCGACCCTGTTCTTAGCTCCGACGCTCCTAACTCCGGTGAACATCACTATTAGTATACACATTTTAAAAAATTGCTTACATATGCGTGTTAGTTTTAATCCACAGATATAACACATAGTTGGTTATGTCCTGTGTTTTATATTCTTTATATAATATAATGTTTTTTATTCTTATTATATAAATTAAATTTGAAATATTCTTGTACAAATATTTTGTACATAGATATTTTTATACATAGAAAATTTACGCAAGTTGTTTTGTTGTTTGGGTATATGAACGGTTTTTCAATGAGTAAAACAAGGTTTTATTCATTTACAAACTAAGTATCATTAACCCACAGAGAGTCACGTACAACATATTTTATTATTTTTCAAAGATTAGAAATTAATATTATTATAAAACGATAATTTCATTTTTACAAAGTAAATAAAAAGTATTTAGTTAAAAATAGGCACTAGATATTGGACACCATTTGAAGTGACAAAAATAAAAATGGGTAGAACATGTACATAAAAAGCTATTATTTGTTAGACATTAGATATTAATTTAAGGTCTCTTATGATAGTTTTGTTAAGTACGGTAAGATTCACGTATTTTCGGCGTACTAAAAAGTTTATTCGAAACTATAGAACTGTTTTTTGTTTAAAGAATTTATTATGGGCGGGTGTTAAGGCAAAACTCCTGATTTTAAACTGCACAATGATAATATCGATAAAGCGGTTAAAATAATTGATAAATCAAATCAAAAAAATCAAAGTGCAACCATTTTTTTTAAATCCATTAAAACTATACACTACCAAGAATACAAGAAATTAATTAATTTTCATGTATTCTTGACACTACACAGAATTTTACTGAAAATACTTATTATACAGAAAAATTTTACCTTTTTTCACGTACATAAAAAATTTATCGGTAATATTTTATGTGTTTCATTTTTTTCTTAATGGTCAGAATAGAAGAACTAATAATTTATAGTCTATGCATAGTTTATTTCTGTTGTTATGCCATCATTTCATTTTTTACATTTTTTTTCAACTAAATACATTTTATTAATAAGTTGGAAAGATGAGCTCCGCGCTCTATCCCTGATATTAATTTCTAATCTTTTGAAAAATAATAAAATATGTTGTACGTGACTCTCTGCGGGTTAATGATACTTAGTTTGTAAATGAATAAAAACTTGTTTTACTCATTGAAAAACCGTTCATATACCCAAACAACAAAACAACTAGAGTAAATTTTCTATGTATAAAAAAGTATCTATGTACAAAATATTTGTACAAGAATATTTCAAATTTCAATTTTATATAATAAGAATAAAAAACATTATATTATATAAAGAATATAAAACACAGGACATAACCAACTATGTGTTATATCTGTGGATTAAAACTAACACGCATATGTAAGCAATTTTTTTAAAATGTGTATATTAATAGTGATGTTCACCGGAGTTAGGAGCGTCGGAGCTAAGAACAGAGTCGAAAAACCTGTTCCCGCACTTTCATTATTGCATTAAGAAATTGTAAAATTTGGAGCGACCTTTTAAATGATTTAAGGTTTTTGTCGGAGTCTGTCATAATTACGGCACTCAGATTGAATAAAACGACTGGGATTAAAGAGTGAGCGAATGTGAGTAAATGGAAAAAAGAATGGTCATTAAATTTTATCACTTCTATTTTCATATGATTAGCTTGATCAAAAGGGCATTTATAGTGAAGGGCCGGATATATTGTGTTTAAAACTCACTGATTTAAGTCCTTTTTATGTTCTGTTGGAAATGTTTTTTAGCTGAAATTTAACTTCTATTGAGGTTCTATTTTTTTGAAGGAAATTACAAAAATCCAACATTACCACAGTGTTTTGATCATTGTGTTTTTTTTTAAATAAAATTTTCGGAAAATTAATAAAAACAAGTTAGTCCTAAATTTATAAAAAATATTTTTTATGGAAAAAATAATCTCATAACTTTAAATTTTAGTAGTAAATCTGGATAATGATTATATATTTTTTATCTCGACCAACATTTTAAATGTTTTTGTTTATAGTTATTAATGTTCACATAGCATTTTAGTTTATTTTTGTAAAAGCGACACTTATGTAGTTTGCAATAGATTTAATGTTCACATAGCATTTTAGTTTATTTTTGTAAAAGCAACTAACGCTACAATAATTTTTTTTAATTTTTTAAAATAAATTCTTCAGAAATATTAGTTATTCGTGATTATAGAGACACGGCTTAATTGAAAAAAAAACACACTGTTTTATCAATGTTTGATTTTAATCAGCAATAGTATGGATGCTCAAAATCGAAATCAAAATAGAATGCGAACATATTTTGCTAGAAAAGATGTCATTATTTTTGCCTTATTAATATATTTCCAAACCTCCGTGTAAGCAAGATATTTTGTCATAAGCTAAAAACTATGTTTTTAGGATTGCGAGATATATAGTTATTTGTGTGATAGCTAAGTTTTGTGTAAATTTGTTGTATTAAATTCAATTTTTATACGATTTTTCATAAAATTGAAACTAAAATTTAATTGTAATTTCATATATTATTCTTTTTTTTATCGTAACAAAACTAGGATTACAAAATATGTAAAATTTGCATAAAATTGAACAATTTTACCATTTAAATCTTGTAAACTCGCAAAGGTTAGGAAACGTCTTTCGCAGCGGTACGAGGTCTTTAGAGCCACAAGCAGGGAACTTAGAACCATAAGAAATTTTTGGGAACTTGGAATCAGTAACCAGAGGAACTTAGAGGCTTTAGAAAAAAACTGGTTTTTATTAAGATTTAGGTTTCGCTTAGGCTTAGGTATACATTTTAGCCATTTTTGTTTTTGGCTCCAGGTTCCCCACTTACAGCTCCAAGTTCTCGACCTACGGCTCCAAGTTCCCTATTTTTGGCTCCAAGTTCCCACGGCTCCATCGACCCTAAGCCTTCGCAACTACTGACACTGCTAATTTATCGGTAATTATTTGAGAAC
>JASAMX010014429.1:0-17543 GCA_030248175.1 Microlaimidae sp. YZB2_3 | reverse complement strand
TTACAATTACGTATTGCTATATGTCATTGCGCAGCTAAAACTATAGTTTATTAGGCTATTTTTTAATTTAATTCAAAAAAGTGGTAGACTAGCATTGAAAAATGCTCTAAGAATAGAGCAGGAAAAAGGGGCGATTTTTCCCCGGGCGTATGTTTAGACAGAAAAGATGTAGACTAGTCTGAGATGGACATTATGTGGACTATAGGAAATTTGCATTTGGTTTGGCCAGCTGCTCACTAAATAAAAATTTCTACGATATGATAATGATTTGTTTATACATTGATACGGTAGCAGCACTGTTGCATTTTTTTTTAGTTTGATGAATAAATAAAAAATAGCGTACTCACAGCAATCTTTGACAAGCGCGAAATCGCCACTTTTTTCAAACTTATAGTTGTTTCTTAACATACAAATATAACTTTCTAATCGAAAAAGTGACGATTTCGCGCTTGTCAAAGATTGCTGTGAGTACGATTTTTTTCAATTAACATTTCATCAGATTAAAAAAAGTGCTGCGTAATCAGTTTAATGTGTAAACAAATTATTATCATGTGGCAGAAATTTTTCTAGTGGGCAGCTGCCCAAACCAAATGCGAATTTCCTATAATCCACATAATGTCCATTTTCAGACTGGTCCACATCTTTTCTGTCTAAACATAAGTCCGGATGAAATTCGCCCCATTTTTTGCTTTATTCTTAGAGAATTTTTCAAGGCTAGTGGTCTCCTGCAATAACATTAGAAAATTCCAGCAATCTTTGACTAGCGTGAAATTGTCACTTTTTAAATTCGAAGGTTAGAGTAATATTGTATGTATAAAAAATCACTATAAATTTGAAAAATGGTGGAAAAATTTTGAAAAAATTTCGTGCTTTTCAAAAATTAATGTGATTTTGATTTGTTGCATTGTTATTGCACCAGACTATAGGAAAACTTAAATTTTGTTTTGTAATTAGTTCGCCGTGAACTAATCATTTTCATAATGGTACAGTTTTTAATTCATTAAGCAACTGGACAAACCAGATGGTTTAGTTCCTATATTCCAAAAATAATCCCTTAGAATAGTTTTCATCTTTTATATATCTAGACAAACATACGACCGGAGAGAAATCACCCTTTTTCCTGCTCTATTCTTAGTTAAAAATATTAAAAATTTATTGCATAACCATAAATAAAAAAACAAAACACTTTTGCATGAAACTTTTTTATTATCTTTTTAACGTATAAAAAACTTATAGTTTTGCAAAATTATCAAGGCAATTTTTTTAAAATCAAAATTAAAATACATTATTTTCGTTTCAAACGAGTGGGGAATCTTCACTTCACACGTAAGATAAATATGGACAAATATGCTATTTTTGAAGCTGTTCTTTTAAATTTGCGGTGATTTCCAAACATTTTTAGAGGGCAACTGGTCTAAATTATTTTTCTTTAAAAATTAAAACTTTATTATTACCTTAGATTTATTTTGATATATCATTTGTATAAAAAACTATTATTAAGCTAACACCAACCGCTCGAAAATCTATAATTTGAGCTCTACAGGCCTTCTTGGCGACCGCAACTAATCTTTATTTTGAAGACAAATAAGTTTTGAAAGTTAAATTTTTTAAAACTTTTAAGTTATCTAATAAAAAACAAATTTTTTAGCTCTATTGTACAAAAATTACGTGGACTGGTGACAAAACTAGAAGTGCAAGCAGTTCTTGCTATAACAGAGCAAAAAAGTTTATACCAGACTTATTTTAGGGCATAGGGTGTAACATGAATATAAAACATTATTAGCTAATTTCATATTTTTAAAAATTATATTTCGGTTATACATACCTGGGACTTTTAGAACTCAAAAATTTTTGTAGCTTAAGAAACTTTTTCTGTTTTTATTTGCTTTTCATTTGCAAAACAAAACATTTCCCACTTAATAGCTTCAGCTGTTAAAAGTCAAGCAATCTGTTAAGATTATGATTTTGACAAATCGGAACTGTCCTAAAGTTTTTTGTATGTCCTGTACTTCGTTCAGTTAGTGTATTGTAGATTAGAATGAGTCAAATATACAGTGACTCGTTGTGTCACTTTAGGTATAATAGAGTCAATACCTGATTGACTCCGTATGGTTTGTTAGTAACAAGGTTTAAAAATCTTAGAAAACGAACTTTAACTCATATTTTGTTACAAAAGGCTTTTTATTAAGTTTTTGTAGCAATCATTAGTTATTATAGTAAGTTCCACATACAATTTAGTTACCAGTTCTATATTTAATAACTTTTATGTCGTTTTTACTATTGGGTTATATATATATATATATATATATATAAATATATATATCCATATATATATATATATCCATAACTCCAACAAATATTTTGAAAGGAAATGTGGGGGTTGTACTTAAAATTTTAAAAATACCGTAAAAAAGACATTAAAAAGGGTAAAATATTTTGCGTTTCGCGCTAAGTGATTCTTTTTGCTGTTATTTGCATTGTTTTTTTAAGTTAAACTTTTTGAATTTTAGGTTAAAAAAGGCATAACATGAAAAATCGTGCGACAGCACGAAAAAATTAAAAAAAATTGTTTTTGAAATTAATTAAAAACCACTTAAAAGTTGTAAAAAGGTATATAAGTGTCGAGCGCTAAGCGGAGCGAAGCGCGAGAAAAATTTTTAAAATTTGTTCTCTTAGGACCCCCAAATTTTTACCTCAGCTAGCCCAAAAAGAAGGGGGAGTTAAAACCCCCATAACCCCCCTGGCTACGCCCTTGTATATATATTATATACATAGGCGAGAAAGAGGGGGCAGGGTGGGGTCCACACCATATATGTTGTTGTTGTTGTTGAATAACCTGAAACTTATCTTCCCTATGCAGATTCTGCAAAGGGCAGGCGCTAAGACAAGCCAGGAGGGGCGAAAATGTTTCACCCCTATGGTTAAGACTCTTCGTCCAACATTAATAACGATGTTGGCAACCTTTACCGCTAGAGTGTTCACTACATGCAGTGTTCACCCATTCCGAGGTCTTTGTCTAAAGGATTTTTTAAGTCGCGCCTAATATTGATCTTACTATTTAACGTCGTACATGGTCAACATAGGTGTTCCTGCAAGGCCAGTGCTACAAACTCCACACACAATAGAGCTGTATTTGTCCACTGGTTTGCTAGACGGAAAACTGCCATGTGTGGCCGACGTACAACAACAAACACTCTAGCTATACATGGGCACGGATGGGTTGGTTAACACCCCAATTTTGGAAAAATGAAGAAAAAATGTCTTTAAAATGACTTCAAACTGCCTCCAAACTCAAGTTTTGAGGTCAAAACGAATGTTTTAAACAGTAAAAAGCTCAAAAATGCAATAAAAATAGCTTTTTGACCTAAAATTAGCGTTTTTTGCTAAATTTTTTCTTTAAAATTGAAAAACGATATGGGTAAAATGCACCCCAGACAAAAACGATATGGGTATTTTGCGTTTCTTGGATTTTAACCCCCTCCCTAATTTGGGGTTTAACCCCCCCCCCACTCCGGACCAACTTGCCAATGTATGACCCCCCCCCTAGCCTCGAAATTCTGGGACCCCCGTAGATAAAAACCTAGGGCCCCCCCTCCCCCCAAACTTCCGAATTTTTTACCCCTGACTCCCCTCTAGGATTTGAAATCTGACCCCTCCCCCTCCCTCCTCGGAAAAATTTTAAGTATTTTTTTATACTAAATTTTCTGCGAAAAACGTGATTTTTTAATACATATTCATGTTTTTACACCCTTTTTACACCAGAATATCGCTTTTTATTCAATAAAATGTAGTATTATCGTATAAAAAGAACAATTATTAAAGTTATTATGTTTTAAAACTGTTTTGCTTTGGACACCGGACCCCACCTGACCCCCCTCTAGATTTCAAAATTTTGCACCCCAGGTCGACCCCCCCTAAAAATGTAGGGAGGTCCGGACCCTCCTGGGACCCCTTCCTAATTCAGAATTCGATTTACCCCGGGTAACCACCCCCTAGCTTCCCGGACAGTTCTCACCTATATATATATAACAGTAGTAGGCACCGGCATTAGCACCAACCAAAATGGCGTGGCACCGGCCAAAATGGTGGCACCGGTGCATCTCTAATATATGTATTTAACCGAGTACTAAAATAAAAACTATACAGGAGTGTTTTCAGAGTCAGCAAATATTATCCTACCAATAAATAATATACTCAATTTTTATTAGAGCTATGTTTCTGCCAGTAAATTTATTTGAGGAACATAGTGTAAATTTAAACTAAGAAAATAATATTTTACTTCTGATAAAATAATCCGCAGTCTTCTTAGTTTAGGTTTTTGTTGGTCTAAAAGGCGACGTTTCGATCCATTTAAATCTTGATTATCAGTAGGAGGTGGCAATTTTACCCCAATAGTGTGGTATAAGTGTTCTCCTAACGTTAAAGACCACACACCGGCTAACAGATCACATGTTTTTTCTGAATCCAAGCACTCCCAAATCTAAACAAACTAGATTATATTATTACAAAAATATAGAATAAACAATTAATATATACATAGCTCATATAGGTGAGCAAAATCGGTTAGCGAAACTAGAGGGTCAGTGCCTGCTTAAATAGGTAAGTACAAAAGGGAGGGTCCACTCAGTTACTCTGGCAGAAAAAAAAACTCTCAATACCGTTCTCTCTTAGCAGTAGGCCGGAAGAAAAGGTGGAAGACAGTTTGGAACTATACATGCGTACAAAGAGAGGGTTGGAGAGAACCTGTAGAAGTTTCTTTGTAAAACTTTTTATGCGGGATCCCTGCTGCAGCCTTTGTCCCTCATCTTATTGTCTACATAAATGGTGTTGTTGTTAAACCGGCTACAAGAAAGGCGTGACAAAAAATCTTTGCAACATAATTTGCTGACAAGTCTGTCGCAGTTCTGCCGCTCTTTTTGAAGGTCATTGATCTGAAGGTTAAAATTAAAACCTATATTTCCTAGCAGCCAAAAGAACAGTGACAGGAGTAAACAGCAGCAGCAAACTGCTGCTTTGGTTGTTGTTATTGCCGGAGCTTCAAGTTATGGCCTCCAGGAACCTGACTGCATCCACTGGTTTTTTTCCATAGGTCTTCTAGTTTGAGAGCTGTTGGTTTTTGAGGGCATGCGAAACGGTGTTTGACGTCGTGAGGTTTGCAGTGCAGTAGGGGCATTCGTTTTTGATGGAGTTGTTGATTCTGGATTTGAACGAGTTGAGGTGGTGGCAGTGTCCGGATCTAAGTTGTGCTAGAAAAGTTCTTGACTTACTGGAGAGTTGTTGCTCGCTTATGTCAATTGGTGGCAGATTTCTATTTAATAGGGCATTAGGTTGGAGTTGCAATTTTTTTTTTTTTTGACAAAATATGAATGAACGTTTGATAGGATGGTTTTTTCTGTGAGCATGTGGTTGTAGAAACTTTTAGCTGTTGATTCAAATTTTGATTGTAGGGTTGTTTCATCTCTCTTGGTCTATGATCGCTGGCTGTGATTTTGTTGGATGGGTGTGTTGGCTGCATGGTTTTGGCTAAAAATTGAGAGGAGATTGGTGTGGTTTTCTATAGGCAGGACTTTTGTCTCCTGGTGTAGGTGGTTAGTTGGGGCCATTTTGTGGCAGCCGGTTGCTATCCTGAGAGCCGTGTTTTTGTGTTGATTGAAGTTTTTGAATATGAGATTTTGATGGATTGTAGGAGGTAAAAATTGTTTCTTTTTGTTGGCCCCAGCTGGATTTTAGGGTTTTTGTTTAGCGGTAAAAGTTTGTTTGTCTATGTTCACCTTTGGATGGTTGTTAAACTCTTGTGATGAGGGGGAAAATAGTGATTGTTGATTTTTCTGTTGAGAGTTTGAGGAAGTTTTTGTCCAGATATTGATTTAAAATTTTGACGCAGTTGGTGAGATCAAGTTCCATTTTAGTATTCTTGTTTCCGGTTGAGTAAACTGTGGTATCATCAGCATAGGAGACTATTTTCACATTAGCTGGGGGTGGTAGTAGGTCAGAAATGTAAAAGTTGAAAAGGGTTGGTGAGATTACGGAGCCTTGGGGAACTCCTGTTTGAACCATACATGGGCACGAGGGGGGGGGTTAACCCCCCCCCCCAAAATTCTGAGAAGGGGGGTTTAACCCCCCCCCCACTCAGAAGTGGGGGGAGAAAAAATTAACCCCCCCAATTTTGGAAAAATGCTATAAAAAGGGCTTTTTGACCTAAAATTAAGGTTTTTACCCATTTTTCCTTCAAATTCGAAAAAACAATATGGGTAAAATGCACTCCAGAAAAAAAAACGATATGGGTATTTTGCGTTTCTTGGATTTTAACCCCCCCCCTAATTTGGGGTTTAACCCCCCCCCACTCCGGACCAACTTGCACATGTATGGTTTGAACTATCCTGGCTTTAGAAGTTGAGTCTCTGAAAATTATTTTGCTGGTTCTGCCTCTGAGGTAACCACTCAGCCATCTGATGAAGTAGGCTGGAAGTGTGCTGTTGGCTAGTTTGGCTATTAGAATGTCAATGCTGATTGTGTCAAATGCTTTGGTGAGATCCAGGGCTGCTACTATTGCACGCTTGAGTGGAGTTTTTGGTTGAATCCAGTGGCTATGTTGGTTGTGAGTTGAAGCAGGGCAGTGGTTGTTGAATGTTTGGGTTTGATTTGAATCTATGCTGATTTTTGTGCTGTTTTAGATGTTGAAGAAGGATCGGTTGAATTATTCCAAAATTCCAAAAGCTTCCAAAATTTCTATGGCTGGGCAGAGAAGAGAAATTGCTGTTATTTTTGCTGTTATAGTTATTTGCTGTTTTAATAGCTTTTTTGACCTCTGCGGTTGTGATTTTGACTGGATCCTGGGTAAGTTTTTTGATATTCCTGAAAAAGTTAAGTTTTCTTTTAGAGTTTTAAAGGGTTTGTTTGGAGTGAATTGTTTGTTGAATTTGTTTGCTATTTCTAGAGAGTTATTGATTTGAATTCCGTTGAAAATAATTGCTGAATTTGGTGAGGGTGAGGTTTTGTTGTCCAGAGATTTTATTGTTTTCCAGAGTTTTGTTGGGCTGGCTTTGTGGCTGAAGTGAAGTTATCCAAAAAAGTGCCATTTTTTGGTGGCGTTGGAACGAATTAGGTTGTGAATGTTGTTGTTGAGCTCTTGTATCCGGGCAGAGTGGGGATTGGATTGGCGGAGTGTGTCACACTCTTTGATGAGCTGAATTATTTCTGGAGTAAGGTTAGGCTGAAAATTTTCGCAACAACCGGCAGGCATGTTGTGCGCAGAAGCTTTGTTCAGTTTTAATCTAAACATTTTTTTGTCTCGTTTGACCTCTGTTGGATTGGGGATGATAGATAATTTAGTTTCTATTTCATTTGTATAACTGGTCCAGTTGGCTTTGTTGAGATTTGTGAATGTTTTCCTAGTTGTTGGAGCTATTGTTAAAGTAGTTTGAATGCTGACGATTATCAGAACATGGTCTGAGCTTAACGCTGTTTGGGTATGCCAGTCTGTTGAGGTGAGGAGTGAATCTGAGACTAAGGAGATATTTGGAGATGTTGGGTTTCCATTAGATGGAATGCGTTTTGGAGTGTTTTTGTTTAGTGATGCCATATTTAAGTTGTTTATGATGTTTGCAATGTGGTCTCCTTTGGCGTCTGTGAGGCTTGAGTGCCAGAGGCCATGTTGTGCGTTAATATCTCCTAGTAGAATGCTATCCTGATATTTGAGGAGATGGTTGATGTCAGGTTGGTAGTTGGAATTGCAGGAGCTGGATGGAGGATTGTAAATGTTGAAGCTTGAAAGGTTGGAGTTGTTGAGAAGAATTTGTAAACCAAGTGTTTCTGCATGAGGGTCATTTTGTTGTATATCCAAAGTTTCAAAGTTAATGGAGTGGTGAACAAAAAAGAGCAGACCGCCTCCGTGGGAATCTTCGTATTTCCTCACTGTTGTGTAATTTGCGATTTTGGGGTTTTTAGATTTAATAGAAAGTTTGGACTTTTGGATAGCAGCAATAAGGATGTTGTTTTTGGAAAAGAAGTTTGTAAGCTCTTGTATTTTGTTGGAAATTCTATTGGCGTTAAATTGCGAAATGTTTATTGAAGAGTCATTGGTGGTTGTTGGCAGTTGAGTAACTGGAGTGCATTTGTTGCAGAGAAAATTTTGGTTACAGTTTTTTAGACTTTTGTTTAGATTAGAGCATTTTAAGTGCAGCCAGTTTTTACATTTGTTACATTGGAAACTGTTTCGGTTGACGTTTTTGCTGCAGTGCGCACATAGAAAAATGGTTTTTGGCCGGTCGGGGATGGGATGAATGTCCCCCAACGTCACCATCAGTAATTACGGCAGCCAAGATGGCTGCCGCTTAGCAGGAAAAAATAGATGCAGTCAGGCGCAAAGAGGGAAACTCTGCGCTCCGGAAGGATTGAACGGTATTGGCCTTTTCTTCCTGGATATATCTATTCTGGTCCAGGTAGAGTCGCTGTGTAGAAGCTCCGTTGTTGACTCCATTGCTGCTACTGTTTGCTCCTCCGCCACAGGAGCAAACAGCAGCAGCAGCAGCAGCAAAAGTTGAGAGATAATTGGAAGAACCTGCCGGCCTGGTATACCAGAAAGTGATGCAAACAAAACACACAAATGCCTTTTAAAGGAAAAGGGGGGAACATAGCTGGACAGCCTCCCATATTTTTTTGGAGGGGGGGGGGCGGGGTGGGGGCGGGGTATTCCAAAAAATTTTTGGGAGTATACCTTATACCCCATGTTTAGCGTTTTTATTACTGGGACCATAAATGGGAAAGTTGGTTTGGAGTGGGGGGTTAAACCCCAAATTAGGGGGGTTAAAATTTGAGAAACGCAAAATACTCATATCGTTTTTTTTGGAGTGCACTTTAACATATCATTTTCTGTTTTAAAGAAAAAATAGGTAAAAAGCGCTAATTTTAGGTCAAAAGACCCTTTTTGTTGCATTTTTGAGCTTTACATTTATTTTGACCTCAAAACTTAAGTTTGGAGCATACATGAGCATAGGGGGGAAGTTAGGGTGACCCTCTACACCTCTAGCCTCAAATTTTCGTTTCCTCCCCCAGAAAAAAAATCTAAGGCCCCCTCCCCCAAAATTTTTTTAAATTTTGACACCCTACCCCCTCTTGAATTCTAAACCGACTCCCTTCCCTCCCCCTTGCGAACCAAATTTTGGGTATGAATTTAGGTCAAAATTTACCGTCACAAACACGGTTTTGTAGTAAATATTAGTACTTTTTTACTCTTTTTATACATAAATAGCCTATTTTAGTAAATAAAATTCTATATAAGTGCTAAAAAAACTTAAATAAATGATTTAATATGACTTTGTTTGGAAACCGGACCCCCTCTCACCCCGCTCTGGATTTCAAACTGGTCTACCCCGGGTCGACCTCCCATAGAAAGCTAGGGGGGTACGGACCCCTCCCCCTCCCCCCTCCTAGCTTTCAAAAGGCCATTTACCCGGGGTAGCCACCCTAGCCTAGCTTGCCGGTCCATGCTCATTCCAAGTCATTTTAAAAACATTTTTTTCTTCATTTTTCGAAAAATTGGGGGGTTCACCTTTTCTCCCCTCTCCCCCCCCTCCCGCTTCTGGAGTGGGGGGTTGTTAAACCCTTCTCAGAATTTGGGGGAAGTTAACCTCACGTGCCGATGTATGACTGGAACCCCCCAAATTTTAGAGGGATGTCAGCTATTATATGTGGGATTTTGGGGGTATACTCAGAGATGAACAAGGGGGGGGGGGGGGTAGGGTGGGGTCCACCCCCCCCCCTAGCCTCGAAATTTTGGGGGCCCCCTCCCCTAGAAAAAAATCCAGGGGGACCCCCCCACCTCCCCCCAAATTTTCGAATTTTTTACCTCTGACCCCCCTCTAGATTTTGAAATCTGACCCCCCCCTCCCCTCTTGAGAAAATTTTAAGTACTTTTTATACTAAATTTTCTTGCCAAAACGTGAATTTTTAACACAAATTCATGTTTTTACACCCTTTTTATACCTAAATATCGCTTTTTACTTAATAAAATGTAGTATTATCCTATAAAAAGAACTATTATTAAAGTTATTATGGTTTAAAACTGTTTTGCTTTGGACACCGGACCCCACCTGACCCCCCTCTAGATTTCAAAATTTCGCACCCCAGGTCAACCCCCCCTAAAAAGCTAGGGGGGTTCGACCCCCCCCTAGGACCCCCCTCCTAGATTTTGAAAAGTCATTTACCCGGGGTAAACACCCCCTAGCTTTTTGACCGTGTTCATCTATGGGTATACTCATAGATGAACATGGTCAAAAAGCCAGAGGGGGGTGTTTACCCCTGAAATAACATTTCGAAATCTAGGAGGGGGGTCCTAGGGGGGTCGAACCCCCCCTCCCTAGCTTTCTAGGGGGGTCGACCCAGGGTGGAAGATTTTGAAACCTAGAGGGGGGTCAGGTGGGGTCCAATTTCCGAAGTAAAATAATTTTAAACAATTAAAGGTTTAATAAGTTTTTTTATAAGATAATACTACTTTTTATTGAATAAAAAGCGATATTCAGGTATCATCAGGCTTTGCTATGGGCGTTTAAGTTGGAACGTTCTGCAACTTAGAGGAGGAGGGAGCCCTGGAATTTTCTTTGGGAAGGGTGAGTGGGGATGGGTAAAAAATTTCAGCGCTAGCAACAAGGATAAACCCAAAAAAAAACATTAATATTAAAGCATTGTTTAGTTTGTTTTTTTGGTGATTAATAACAATAATTGTACTAAATAAAATTACAGTACTTAAAAACTTACTAGCTCCGGAACATCAAGTAGTAGTCTCAGTTGAGTATCCAAAACAAAACTTGGGCTTATTGGAGCTTGTCTAAAAAAAATATAAACCGAGTTTATACAAAAAAACAACTCAAATAAATCAAATTAAATTAAAAGCTAACTTAAAACAAACGGTTAATTACCTACTTATGTTTTTTTTTATTTTTTGTGTTTGTTTAAATCCCTAAAAAAATTTACAAATATATATATTATTTTATAATTCAATACAAATTCTTTTTCGATATATTAATTTAAAGCAACCAAAAACCAAAAAATTAATAATTAATACAATAAAGAACTTAAACAAACAAAATTTTTTTATGGTATGATTTCCAAAGATAAAAAGGGTCACTGAGCTGGGAGATCTTTACCCCGGATAAAATGGCATTTAAAAATTAAGAAGGCGGGTCCAGGGAGTCCGGTCCGACTGATATATGAAGCACAAACCTTCTACACTATTAATTAAAGTTTCTTAAAAGACAACATAATATACATTTTAGTGTATAAAACAATGTGTTTCGGCATAAAAATGATGTAAGAATACCAAGTTCTGTTAAAAAATTACTTTTTTGGGGAAAATGACTTTTTCCTAGATTTCAAATGTTTTCATCCCTGTCCAACCCTTTTAGAAAGGCAGGGGAGAGGTAGACTCCTTAAGGACGTCTCTCTTAGGTTTTAAAATGCCATTTACCCGGGGTAAAACCTACCCTTTAGATTTTTGTTTCTATTTTTATCTATCAGGGCCGTAGCCAGGGGGGGATTGGGGGAATTAATCCCTCCCTCAAATTCTGGGAAGGCAAAAAATTTTGTAAGGGTCCGCCTTTGGTTTTTTTAAAAAATTAGAAATTTTTCCAAATCACTTTGTAATGTATTAAAACTATCTAAAATGCATTATTTAAAATTGATTTAGGTTCATGAAAGATGCTATTTATAAAAAAGGAATTATTTATAATTCAAAACATTAGTGCAGTGAGTTTAAAAATATTGTATTTTTGTTTGTGTGAAAATATTTGCATAAAAGCGGCAGTATCAAAGAGCAGGAAGTCACGATTCAACCACTTTTTTGGTATAAAAAAGCGGTTTTCTTAGGATTTTTTATTGTAAATGCTTTGGTTACTCACTTTAAAACCGTTTGTTAGAAAACGTTTGTTCTTTTTTATTAAAATGGTAATAAAATACCTAAACTTATTTTATTTTGTTGTATTTATTTTAAAAAAAAACAACAGAAAATAAATAAAGATTCAGTACTTAAATTTAGGTTTCCTGGTGCCTTTTAAAAGCTTAAAATTAAAAAATTTTCCACCCTGGGGGGCATTCTGCCCCCCCCCCTCGGACCCCCCTGAAAAGGGGCTCCGCCCCTTGACCCCGCTGGGGGGCTCCCGCCCTCTAGACCACCTTTGTGGACCCCTATAAAGCACCTTCCAAAAAAATCCCCCCTCAATTGAAATCCTGGGGCCCTGTCTATGCTGGCGATACGTTTTACCTTAGTCATTATTGGTCAAAACTCAAAATATGCTAAATTTTGTATGTTTAAAATGACGATGGTAAGATAATCTTCTTCAAAATGCCCTTTTTCAGTTTTGATACACTTATACTTTTCACTCGGTATCGTAACCTTTATAGAAGTTTAGTCACGCGTTTACAGTGTTTTATTGGTTATGCAGTTAATTTTAATTTTTTAATGAGCAACCAAGTCGGTACAAGTAAAACAAGGACAAACAAAATACTTAATTAAAGCCATTCATTATCGATTAAGAACTTGTAAATGTTTGTTGTGACTAGGGATCGACCGGGGCCTCGGCCTCGGCTTGCCCCGGCACTTTTTTTCTACCTTGGCCCCAGCAATTTAGCTGTCAAATAAACTGGGGCAAACAGGGGTAGGGACACCTAAGAATGCAAATTTTAAAGTGCTTCTAAACATTTTTGACAGTGAAATATTATGCAAGATTTTATCTACAGAGCTAATTTAATTGTTTTAATATTAGTAGGATATTTATTGTTTATTATGCTATATTAAGATTTTTCAAAGCCTCTTTAATTTATTAAGATTCCTTATTTTAATCACGAATCCTTATTCTAAAAATTTAAAAATTTCTTGAGTATTAAAAGTCGTTTGTAGATTATATTTACAAGATGAGAGTTTGACAGTAGATATCTATGGTTAAATTATATCTGGCTGACCTCTAGTAAGTTTGTATAGGAGACGTAAACAGACCAATTAAAATTGTGCGGTTACCCTATAAATTTTTTTTAAATAAACAAATTGAAACGCGTAAACTTTTTAATTCCTGCTTTTTAAAAAATATACATAAATTAGTCAACTTTCACCCTTTAAAAAATTGTATTATTGTTCCAAATTGTGTAATTTGGTAAATAATTGTTAAAATATGGTATTTAGTCTTTAATATAAATTACTGAAAGTTTTAAATGATTTTAATGTTAAATAGTCGAATCAATACTGCAAATCATCGAGGACAGCTTGGTTTTATTTGCCTCTGTAATCACAAGACGTATTTTACATATATAGAAGTTATTCTAATATCGTTGCTTATATCAAAAATATATAAAACAAGAGACAAGGAATAGACAGGGAATTTTTACCTAAATTTTACAAGAAATGTTGCACTTGTGACTTTTCACGCGCAAGCTATTTTCTGTGCACTCAATAAAAATTTCCTCGCACAGCGATATTTTGTACACCAAAAACTCGTTTTTTCCAAGACTATTTTACTATTTCGCTTTGTGCAAAAAATTAGCAGAAAATGATGAATAAATTCGATTATTTAAATTCGATCATGTGTGAGTAGAACGGTTTACAACTGGACATATTTGCTTGGATTACCTATTCTTGCGGTTATTTTTAGGTGAATATTTGAAATTGTTTTCGAATTTCGTTACGTTAAAAAAAGTTGATGTCTAATCTTTATTTTAAAATTTTTAAGTTTATTGTAAAACTACTTATAGTATTCATAAAATTCAAAAAAACCTGCGGAGTCAGTCCAGGTTTCTAGAACCCAATATTTTGTATCTACCCAAAAGACACCAAACGTGAATTTTTAAAACAAAAAGTTAATAGTTAACTGTTTATATTTAATTTGAAAAAAGTTTTTGCATAATGCTGAATAAAAATAATACTAACTAAAAATAAAATATTTTGCTTGAAACTCGCACTCATAGATAAACTGGGGTTTGGGTGGGCGTGGGGTCCGTCCACCCCCTAGCCTCAAAATTTTGGCCCCCCCCCCCCTAGAAAAAAATCCAGGAGGCCCCCCTTCCCCAAATTTTCGAATTTTTTACACCTGACCCCCTCTAGATTTTAAAATAAGACCCCCCTCTCGAGAAAATTTTAAGTACTTTTTTATACTAAATTTTCTTGCAAAAACGTGAATTTTTAACGCAAATTCATGTTTTTACACCCTTTTTATACCTAAATACCGCTTTTTATTCCATAAAATGTAGTATTATTCTATAAAAAGAACTATTATTAGAGTTATTATGGTTTAAAACTGTTCTGCTTTGGACACCGGACCCCACCTGACCCCCCTCTAGATTTCAAAATTTTGCACCCCAGGTCGACCCCCCCTAAAAATGTAGGGAGGTCCGGACCCTCCTGGGACCCCCTCCTATAATTCAAAAAAGCTAGGGGTTCCCCGAGGTCCCCGGGGTCGACTCCCCCTAAAAAATCAAAAATCCCTGGGTCAAATCAAATCAAAAATCCCCAGGTCGACTCCCCCTAAAAAGCTAGGGGGGTTCGACCCATACATGGGCAAGTTGGTCCGGAGTGGGGGGGTTAAACCCCAAATTAGGGGGGGTTAAAATCCGAGAAACGCAAAATACCCATATCGTTTTTTTTCTGGAGTGCATTTTACCCATATCGTTTTTTGATTTTGAAGGAAAAATAGGTAAAAAACGCTAATTTTAGGTCAAAAAGCCCTTTTTATTGCATTTTTGAGCTTTTTACTGCTTAAAACATTCGTTTTGACCTCAAAACTTAAGTTTGGAGGCAGTTAGAAGTCATTTTAAAGACATTTTTTTCTTCATTTTTTCCAAAATTGGGGGGGTTAACTTTTTCTCCCCCCACTTCTGAGTGGGGGGGGGGTTAAACTAAACCCCCCTTCTCAGAATTTGGGGGGTTAACCCCCCCAACCCCCCGTGCCCATGTATGGTTCGACCCCCCTAGGACCCCCCTCCTAGATTTTGAAAAGTCATTTACCCGGGGTAAACACCCCCCCTAGCTTTTTGACCGTGTTCATCTTCTATGCTTGCACTTGTGCGAGTTTAATACTGAAAACCCGCCATTTTCAGCTATTTTTGGGTGCACCAACTTTTAACAGTGTTAGCGTTTTGCAGTGCATTATAGCAACTTTTCTTCCACTTTTGCAAGTAAATGCGCTGCACGAAAAAAACAAGTATTGACTGCAAAAAAATCTCTGCGCAAGAAATCTGGGGCGGGTCCATTAAACGCGTGCTGACTACGTACTATCTTAGCATGTTGTTTAAAAGTCTTGTTAATGTTTTAATTTCTGAGTTTTTTCTCGAAAAGTCTAACAGATCTTTTTGTTTACATGGCACAAACTGATATTTTATTAATTTTATACATATTTGTTGTATATACACACTATTAAAGCAATAAGCCCTAGTTACGGGTTAAAATGTTGAATAGTGGTGTGTAAATGAAATTCGAGTAAAAGCGCTTCTTCAAAATAACATCCAAGACTAGTATTCTTAACTTTTAGGGTTAAATGTAAATAAATGTAAATAAAATAATAATTTAGGTTTAAAAAATCGAACTATCAAAATATAAATTTTGTTCTGCTTAGAAAAAAAACTTTTTTGTAATAAAAAAATAAGTTTTTTTACCCACTAGTGCTTAAATTCTAAAATGTGACTATTAATTACCTAACCACATAATTAACTGTAAAAACTTTGATTTTTTTTAAATAACCAAAATTACAAATTCTGCTAAATTTTTCGCCTGCCCCGGCCTCAGCAAATGCAAATTTCACTACCACGGCCCCGGCATCATCAAAAATCCTGCCCCGGTCGATCCCTAGTTGTGACTCGATTATTTCACTCAAATCAACAGCAGGAAAAATGAAATCTGTACAAAAATATATACGTGGTTTGAAAACGAATTCATGCACTTCTCTCGTGAACGAAATGGTAGATATAAACAAATTTTTAGATTTATATTATGACAATGACATCAAAAATATTCAAATAACAATTTAACAATGCACATTGACTTGACTTTATATACAATATAATTTCTACTAAAATTTGTCAAGGGCGTATCCAGGGGCATAGGTGGGCAGGAGGGTGGGGGAAGGTTGGGGGGGTATACCCATAGGTGGGCAGGGGGGGTTGCGGAGGGAGTTATACCCCCCAAATTTCGGATTTTGTTGACACCCCCCTATATTTGAGGTACCCGGGGACCCCCCCCCCCCAAATTCGCCTCCCAGACAAAAAATTTTAAGTGTTATAAAAGAACTAAAAAGAATTTTCTGCGCTTCGCGCAGAGAGTTTATTACCTTGTTTATGTCATATACTTCATTATTTTCCTATTATTCAATAAAAATAAGTCTATAAAACAAAGAAAAAATTTTTACAAACAATTTAATACCTTAAAATTTTCGATTTCTGAAACATTACAGCTGCAAAATGAATACATTGAATTACAGCTGAGCAATGCAAAGTACCAGAAAACAAAAAAATGTTTTTAAAATTACTTCTAACCTTTAAATTTTTAAAACCACTATATAACAAATCTTAAGGGGGGTCCAGCGTGGTCATATCAAGATTAAAAGACAAAGTAAACCAAATTTGGAAGTGGAGAGTGGAGACCAATTAAAACATAAGGAATGGGGTGGGTCTAGCGTGGTCATACCAAGATTACAAAACGAAACAATACAAATTTGCAAGTGGAGACTATATAATTAATGGGACACTGAGCAAAGCGCGAGAAAATTTTTTAAAAATGCCCATTCTAGACCCCCAAATTTTTATCCTAGGCGACCCAAAGGGAGGTTCTAACCCCAAATTTTTCCCTTTATCGACCTAAAAGGGGGTCTAGACCCCTTGGCTACGCCCATGTATGTATATAATCTTTTATTAAATATAAGATTATGGATTAAAAAGTTTATGATACTTGACTTTATAATCAACAAGACAATAATATTTATTACTATTCTATTATTACGGAATTATTAAAAAAACACTATGATTTCTAATCTAATTATAAAAATATATAAACACATTATTATTAAAAGAATTAAAACAATAAAATTTATAAGTTGCAATAAGGTCTTATTTTAATTTTACGCAGTTTTAAAGCATTTATAAGCTTGTTTTACGTTTTTTACATGTTTTAAGCCCATTTTAAGGCAGCGCGAAAATATAAGGTACACCCCCCCTCAAAATCTGTGTCTTGCCGGACACCCCCCTAAAATTTGACCCCCCCAAATCCGAGAGGCTGCCCACCTATGGTTATACTCCCCTCCAAAAATCCCGATTATAGCCGACACCCCCCCTTAAAATTAGGGGGTTCTTAGCACTAAAAACACTAAAAAAGGGGTATTTGAGGTCTATCCAGGGGATGGGGATATATCCACCCTCAAATTCTAAGGAAGCAAAAAATTTTGTTTTTCCACCCTTTGGTTTTTACAAAAATTGAGAAAATAATTTTTCCATAAAATTTTTCTTGCGGCATATTTAATACATAAAAACGCAAAAAATCAAAAAAATTTCCGCTTTGCAAACATTGATTTTCA
>JASAMX010014428.1:10000-23353 GCA_030248175.1 Microlaimidae sp. YZB2_3 | reverse complement strand
TTTAAATTTTTGAAAATGAGCAATACGTAACTGAACGAAGGACACCAACATATACGTATTGCTCAAGTAATATTAGAAATTGTTAGTTATATAAAATATATAACATAAAAAATATGTGACTTTTATCTTGATCATATAGGTTTACTGCTATAACTAGGGCGTGCCCTAATTAGACACGCCCTGATAAAGGCCTTTAATAGCCCTAATTAGGGCATGTAATAACCCTAATAATGATTCTTAGAAAAAAAAGTCACTTCGTAATTCATTTACCTTATAATTACTTCATAAATTTATCACTTTTTATTAAAACTGAATAAATAAGCGCCTCTTAATTATATTGTATTCACAAAATTCCTGATTTTCTCCTATTAAATTTCAAATACACACGAATTCTGGACGTAAAATATATTGAAATAATTTGTTTTTTGTTTGTTTTTTTTTGGAAATTGATTTTATTTTCTGAGGGTCTTAATAAAGGCGAGTCCTAATTACAGCCATTATAAGAGTCTTAATTAAGGGACTTTCTAATAGGGCCCTAATTAGGGCTATTAATAACTCTAGTTAAGGCGCGTTTAACTAAGGGTCATTGAGGGCCTCAACAAAGGGTGCCCTAAATAGGACACGCTTTTATTAAGGCAGTAAATGTTTCTGAGCAATATATGAAGTCACACAGTTTTCCTTTATATTTATATGTTATATTTGCTATTATTGAATTTTGCATAAATATTTTCTTGCTGTTTTGTATTACATTCTTTCCTTATTATACCTAAAACCTTAAAAACAATTTGTAAAATACTGTTTTTTAATGATATTTCAAGATATTCGTTATCCTAGAAAGACATTTTGAGCTGCATTGAGAAAAACTTAAAAAAACAAGGTAACACGGGGTTGCTTATTTCATGTCTTTAGCCGATTCAATCGAAGATCTTCATGTAAAATAATAAATCATATGCATACGGTGTCGTTGAATTTGTGTAAACGTAGCTTGTGCGCAGCTGATTGGTCGTTAGTACTTTTAGTATTTTTAATGCGGTTACCATACCAATTAAAAATTTAAAGTGTAACCGTTGTGAACGCACTTTTCTATCGCTTATGTAAGATTCGAGGGTTTAATAAGCGTAAAAAAGAATAAAGGCTGGTTCATACTTATGTAAAAACGTCCTTTGGACGGAGTCCAAAGGACAAACACAGCGTATAAACGTATGTAAAAACGTCTTTTGGACTTTTTCCAAAAGACGTTTTTACATAGGTATGAACCAGCCTTAACAACTCCTATACAATACTTCAAATAAATAATTATGCAAAATGCTTAAATTATTACAATTTGACATCAGTTACTTCGCGGTTTTCAATTAATGACTGTTTTATGTCAGAATTGGACATCTGGCACACTTCTTCTGTGCCGGATTGATAAGCGGGCGGAGGAAAAACGGTACCATAACGATTCAAAATCACGCGCATACCTAAACAAATTAATAGGGGTTAATTTAGCCATTGGCGCAGTGCAAAACCATCAGGGTTTTGCTTGGGCTATCCTATTAAGACAAAGGTTCCAGCATAGTATAATCTTGTAATAATCTTATTGTTATGTGTTTTCTAAATTATTTTTTACAAGTTTCCCGTTTGTTTAACTAAAAGTAGCACAAATAATTAAATTTTTATAGCAACATGGTGTATATTTGGTATTTATCTTTAATTTTATTTTTCAAAAATCTTTATATAGTTTTTTTGATTATCTTTCACCATCTTTATTTTTGATTATCTTTATTGTGAATAAACAATCATTGATAAATGATTGTAATAGAATACGTAATATTGTAATGATTTATTGGAATACGTATTGGAATGGGTTATGATGAGATGAAAAATCCATAGCAAAAATTATTCATTTTTATTATTTTTATATTATAGGCACCTTGTACTGGAACTCGCTTTATACATTAAGTATGCAATAAACATAGGGAGTCACCATAATGGATAATTACCGTATCCCCTACTTATCTTTCGTAGTATGCAGATCAAACCTCGAAAGCGCGCGAAATTTCGATCAGGTTGATCTGCATACTACGAAAAATAAGTAGGAGATACGGTAATTTTTTATTATGGGGACTCCCTATGTTTATTGCATACTTCATGTATAAACCGAGTCCCAGTGCAAGGTGCCCATTGTTATCTGCAGTATTACAATATTGGCTTTTTATCATTTTAACATTTTGGATATAAATTTGAAACATGCCGTAAATCTTAATATCGTAGTTACTGCTACAAAAGAGATTCATTTTATATTTCAAAGAGTCCCGTATTAAGTTTACAGTTAGTCGCCCTATATTCAAATTTTTGCCTTTGGCAACAAAAGTATTCTTTCACACATCATATAAGAGCCTATCCATTTACAACCATATTAGATTATAATTTATTTATGGAAGCTAGCTAGAAAAAAAATTCACCTAGTTTAGCAGCTTTTAACGCTTTTTCCTCCAATTTCAAACCGACAATTCCGTGCCATACAATAAAGGCGATAACCAAAATAATAATCACGCGTAAGAAAGACACCTAAATAAAATTGAGAATTAAGAAAACAAACTAAATCAAATGCCATCAATCAAAACAACGAAACTTTTTTGCCAAAACCTTTTAAAAACTTTTTTAAAAAATAACTTAGCACGTTCCAAACGGCCTTAAATTTCTAAATACACTTTCAAAACCCAAATGTAATATAATTTCGGTCCATAAATAAAAATTTCTGATTTTGAAAAACCGCCAATCTATTTATATTTTTTTGGAATGGCTAAATCATTACTGAAATTGAAAAAGTCCTTTTCAAAATAAAACTTAAGTGCTGTTTCTTTAATTTTTATTTACTCTTATTATAATTATTTTTAATTCTGCGTGTTTTTAATTGACACATCGTAGTTAAACCGTTCAACAGGTTAAGTATAGCCGGCACCCAGCACTATATTTACTGTAATTAAACGGTGATGTGCGGTTTTGTAGTAATTACCGCGCTGGATGCCGGCTATACTCACATGTTAAATGAAAAGATGAGCGGTTTAACTACGATGTGTTTATTGTAATTCAGTCTAGTTTATTGCATTATTTTTTATGATTTTCGTGAATTTCAAAAAAATAAAAATATAATAAAGTGAGCATTATTATAAAAGCAAATTGCAAATCGTTTGGGCGTTTGGGTTCAGCCTTAGGAGCGATCTAAAAAATACAATAAAAAAAGAAGGCTTCACCACTTATAATGGGACAGAAGTTTTAAATAGTATGTTTAAATGAAAATTTAAACAAATTTATGCTCGCTGTAATTTTTGAAATTTGTAAAAACGCAATTTTTATATGGTAAGTGAGGCTTTATGCATGTGTAGGGAAATTAGAGCTGTCGGAAACCTTTGTGAACGGGGATCTGCAAAAATGGGACTTTAGAGCTCTAAATAAAAAAATAGTTTGGATTTAAGTTTAGGCTTTAGCTTAGTCTTAGGTTTATGTTTTAGCAACTTTTACTTAAAGTTCCCGCAACTGAAACTCTAAGCTTATTGAAATTATCGTACGAGAATTGTTGTATTGAGCTTCTAATTAAAGTACGGATTGAAATTCTCTGTTTTCGACAATTAGAATCAGTTTATGTTAATCTGATTGTTTCAATCAGATTAAAATAAAAATTTTTATTTCCGAAATTTTCTCAAGATTTAAATATTTAGTTAACATACCAAAAACTTACAATAAATATTAAACCAAGATTTGTTGATTGAAACAAAATACTGAGTAAAAAAATCATTAAAAGGCTGGGCATGTAGAATTTATAACTGTTTCGATCGGTTCTTACTCTTTGCAACCCCTCTTCTACTATTTTTATTGCTTCTTGAATTATAGGGCACAACTTGTCAGGGCTATCTAATAAAGTTAAACTCGAGGACTTTATTGTTATTCCTAAATAAAAGAACAGCAAACGTTGAATAAATGATAATCGTGCTATAATAAAAAAACGCCGTTAATTTTTCAATACCAAAGCAATCTTTGCGTGTTGCAAAAAGAACTAACTTTTAAAATAATTTACGCAATGGCAAAATATAATGTGTCGAAGTTTTTTCGCGAGTGCGCATCATTTTTATACAGATCACAGTAAAAAAATCGATAGGGTAGCTGACTTAATTTCGGCCACCTTTTTTATTTTTTTGCATAAGTTTTTTCTAGATTTTCTAATCGAGCCAAGATTTGGTCTAAAAATCAAACGACAGCTATTTTTGTTATTCCAGTGCAAAATTTAAAAGTTTCTGTTACACTTAAAAACCAGTGGAGGTTTAAATTTTTTTATAGTGGTCAAAATTAAAGCGCGTACTTTAAACTTCGGACGCCTAAAAAATGGCTATAACTATTGCTAAAAGGAAGAATAAAAATTTTTAAAGGTTAAAAATTTATCCTTAGGTATTGTTTTTAGTACATATAACTAAATTTTTTTCCGTTTGCAAACTTTTATAGTTATAAGCAAGTCTTTAAATAAATATGTCAAAACCTTAAAAAACGCAAGTTTTAATAACACGTGTTTTTGTTGAATTTTTTTTGGCGTGAAAAAGTATTTCAACATAAAACGACTTTTGTTGCAGTTACTTTAAAGAAAGCCTGGTAAAAATTTTATTCCACTCATTTTTTTTGATTTTTTTTAACCTGGAAATAACAAAAAAAAATCCGCTTTAATTTTGGCCACCTCTCAGGTTTTAAAAAAATAAAAAGCCTAAAGTAAAACACAACAAAACGATTACATAAAACAAAATTATCAACTTTATGAATAAATAAGACGTTAATAAAACTAAGGAGGGGTATAACTCCACACCAACCCTTACCTATCTCTGATATTTCATATCTGACTGAATCCCTTCGCCAAGAAAATAACCTGACCTTTTTGACTGCATTTTAATAATCTTTGAGAAATTCAATGATAGTTCAATGTCAATTGTGAGTTGGATTACTACAACCCTCACAGATATTCACTCCAAAAATATTCACTAGGAACTACTATTATTAAGATTTTATATATTCCGATTTTATCATTAATAACTTAAAAATAAATCACCCAAAGTTAAAAACTTTTCACATTGTGACAGTGCAAGCTTTATGATAAAAAACGAAATATCTGCAAAAAATTTAAAAATAATATATCCCCTTCATGCAATTTTTTGTAATAATCCAAAACCATCCTTTTTGTTTTTGATGTAAGCAAGAATATTCTTGTTGTAACTAAAGCAAAATTTAATCATCTAGCGTTAAATTTAAAAAAACAAAAGTTTTTTGCGACAACATCTTGAATCCTTTATTTAAAAATAACTGGATATGTTCCAAACGGCCTTAAATTTCTAATACTTTAAAACTGCGCAAATTTTAATTAATTTTGGTCTATAAATAAGCAGTTTTTAATTTTGAAGAACCACCAAGCAGTCTGTTTATAATTATTTGGAATGGCTAAAACATTAATGAAACTGAAAAAAGTCCTCTGACAATTGAAAATTAAGTGCTGTTTGTTTAATTTTTGTTTATTTTTCCATGATTGTTTTTTTTTTGTTTTGTAATTCCGAAATAACTGCAATTTATTTTTTTTATTACATAGGTTTATAATTGTTGTAAAAGAAAAAAAACTAAAACATAAAATTAACATTATTACCAAAGCAATGTGTAAAAAAAGTATTATTCTTTTACGAAAAAGCAAAAAATTAAAAAGTTATTATTTAAAATTAATATATGTTAACGAATTTATAAATCCAAACTGCAAAAATCTTTGGTATTAGACATTTAGAAATTTAGTTAAACACAAGAAAAAACCAAATAGGCTTCACGAACCTTCTGTACCATCCACAAGTTTTCCTACGATAAACTCGGCAAATATAGCTTCATGATCGGAGTAGTTGATGGATTCTCCATCTATTTTACCCATGCATGTAAAGCAGTTTTTCACAATCATATCCATTCCTGCAAATTTGTACTATTTTTAAAACTATTATAGTCAAAAAGGAGTCAAGAAAGCAGTTTTAACGCCGATCCAGAAACAATGACCAAAATCCAGAAATATAGAAGGTGACAATTCTATTTTCAACCTTCCATTTTAAGACAATACCAGTCAACTTTTGACGCCTCATATTGTTTATATTATTATGTGTTTCAGTTAGAAGCGAAAATGACTGCCACAAATATTGTTGACAAAATGCTTTGTATCGGTCAAATAAAACACATTGTTTTTCCACTGACTGAGATAATACTGTTGATAGAACAGCGTTGATACTAAAATTAGCAATCTTTAAATTTTAAACACTATGATAATTAATTTTTGATCTTTGTTTTTCTCATAACTTCCAAAATCTAAAAGCAACAACAATTGAATATCCTAATTTTTTTTAGGGTAGAGGTCGGCCTGCTATGCAAGTTCCATATGACTGCCTTTCATTTCCAAAGGACAGGACTTCATTAAATATTTTAAACCATAATATTGACATAGCAGCAATCAAGGAAATTTAATTTTTACTATAATCTATGCATTAAAAAAGCCAACCAAACAACATTTAAAAAAGATAAAATTACCATAGAGATGGTTTGTTTTTTTGGTCAGCACTTATTTAACAAAAAAAAACAACTTGAATATTAAAAAAACGAACTAAAGGCAAAAATTTAGAACATTCACTTTACTTTAATAACATCAACTACGCTGTCACCATCCTATTCATTCCATCGTCTAGTTCTTTTAACATAAATTTGCAACATTTTACTATATAACATTTTACTTACTAAACAATTAATATAAATTATACTCGAAAATATTATTGGCACACTATGGATTTTTGACACTCGCAGACTGCAAAGGAAATTTTAATGCCTACATGTTCAATAATTTCTAATCTATAGAACTGAACACATCCACGCGGATCAACTAACGTTTCTTAGTTCTTCGCGATAAAAAGTTTTTTTAAAAAAATGCTTTAACCATATTGAGTGTTTTAAAAAAATCTAATTTTTCTATAATTTAAGCTGATTTTTATAGAATTTTGAATTCCGTTTACAAAATATAACATATATAAAGATTTGTAGTTAGTTTTTTTTGTTTTTATCGATACAACCGATTTGAACAAATTTTCATAAACAAATCTATTTTCAAATAAAAATCTAAACTAAAAGCATAATAATCATCTCATAACAAAATAATAAGTTTATACCAGGTTTATGAAAGTAAAGAATGTAATCGATTCGTTTTCCAAAAGGCCATAAATTTCTTTTATCAGGTTTAGTATAGCAATTGCTTGGTAAATCACATGTATTTCCACTGTCATTTACGTTATGTTGCTAAATCAATTTTTTACATTTTCTAGATGCATCACGTAAGTCATCATTGCAAGATAGTATAGACTATATAGTTCTGAATAAGCTTTTTTTTATTTTAAGTCTGATGGTACAAAAATTCAAAAAAAAATTTATAAAATCATAGTTTTTCTTTTGATGAAAAATGAAAAATCGTCACTAAAATAATACTTTCATTAACAACGATGTCAAATTAGCACTTGGAACCGAAAATAAAAATCATTAAAACCTATATACCTAAGCCTAAACAAAACCTAAATCTAAGCTCAATCAAATTTTTCTTAAAGGGCTCCAAGTACCCTTGTTCGCGGTTCTAAGCTTCAAAAAGTTTCCAACGACTCCTACTTGCGGTTCCAAAGGCTCCCTATCTAATAGCACACGTCGGCTCGACTTTTCATAAAGAAGTATTTTGCTGTATTACATATTTTTAATAATAATAAAAGTACCATCAATTGACAATATTAACAGAGTCAAAAATTAGAATGTCATGTAAAATTTATAAACAATCAATATTATTTCAGTGTAAATATTTTAAAAACTTAAAATTACCACAATTGGACGTTCAATCCAAGCGTCTCTAAAACAAGTACTTGCCAATATCAATTTAAGACCTAGGTCCTACAAAAAAAGTTTAATAAATAAAACTATGATTTAGAAATAACTGGCTGACTTCATAAAGTTGTAAGGGGACATGAAAGGACCAAATAAAATTGTGCGGTTTTGACGTTTCCGTAGTAGGGTGTCATTAGTACTAAAGCTAAGGCTAAAGTGTTTTAGGTATTAAAGGGGTTTTGGGACTAAAGTTAAGAAGCGGCAAAACTGAAAATAGCTGGCAAAAACTCGGCAACAGGAATGGGCCCGGAAAAACGTTAGCTTTTGCCAAAATACAAAATTAAAAAAATATGTGTTATCTTGTCACCAAACCAAAAATGTGATTATATGATGCAATAAAACTGATTATCTCATAATCATTTTCCTGGCGAAGTTTTTGACGGAGTTTTTAATTAAATTTAAGGTTAAGTTTGGCGTTCATAAAAAATTGAAAAAAATTGAGAAAATATTTTATAAAGTTCTTTTTAAATAAAAATTACTAAATTTTTCAATTTTATATAAATGTTAATTTTATTATTAACCCATCTTTACTGTTGTTTAAGCCAAATCATGTGCACTGGAAAGTTACTTACAGTTAATTACTCATTAATTACTTATCAATTACTATTAATTAATTCTTCTTACTCACACTTAGTTACTGGAAAGTTACTTACAACCCTAAAGGTTGGTTTATACTTATGACAAAACGTCTATTGGACAAAGTCTAAAGGACAATTTTAGAAAAGCCAAAACGTCTTTTGGACTTTTTCCTTTGGACGAAGTATGAATGCTATTTAGAATTTGTCCTTTGGACTTTGTAAAGGACGTTTTGTCATAAGTATGAACCAGCCTTAATGGGTGGTTCACACCGGAATGACAAATGACAACGTGTTCCGCATGCGTTTGCACAGTTATACAATGTCACTTCTCGCTGCGATGGAAACGCGCTGTCACTTCTCATTCTGATATGAACTAAACTTTAGAATCTCATATTTATCTCAGTGCCAAAATCGAATTGAAAACATGATATTCTGGCTCTTCATTGACTAATAACTCTTACCAATAAATTTTACAATGGTCGAACGAAACCTTTGAATTTGAATGAAATTTGTTCAGAATTAAATATTTCCTCAGAGTTATGACGAAATCACCAACTAAACGTAAATTTTTTTCTAATCCTGTCTAGCAATACGTTTTTCGTTCAGTTACGTATTGCTATGTGAGTTCAGACATCCTGGAACTTTTGAAATAAAATTCCAGGACTCTTACTACCACCTACAGGACTAATTTTTACTTTTTGCTGACGGATTTTTAATTTTACTTGTTTGAACTACAATAATTTATGTTTTAATTACTTTTGATTACATTTTTAACTAATTTTTGCACATTTATTACACTATTACTAACTTTTGACCAAAAATTATATTTTTACTAACGTTGTAACTTTTACAACACAACATTTTTATTTTAACTTAACAACTTTACGTTTTACAGTATTTTTGCTTGAAAACGGCTTTTGAGCTTTGTTTCAAAACAACTACGCTATTTTTGTACACTATATACTTTTACTTTACAATGACAATTTAATAATTTTCGCAAACGATCAGTTAGGCGGCCCCCTCCCCCTTTTAAATTTTTTTTACCATACTATGTTACTACTTTTGACAAAATTTTGCCCTGAACAGAGCGGGTTGGTAACCTACTTTACATAGCACCCCAGAATTCTCACAGCATCAAGTGGAAAACTGCGGCGTGCTTAAACAACTTTTTACAACATTTTTACTTTTAACATAGCACTCCAGAATTCCCACTGCGTCAAGTGGAAAACTGTGACGTGCATAGGCAGCTTTTTACAGCATTTTTACATTTTTTTTTTACTTTTACCTTTTACCATTATTCGCGTACTATTTTTAAGAAATGTGTATTTTCCGGTCCCGCGGCTCAGCAGCTGCCTTTATACCCAACATCGTGTATCATTTTTAAGAATTGCGCATATTCCAATACCTTGACTAACGCGGTTTTTACATTTTACAATACTATATAAAAATTTTTACTTACACTTTTCGTTTTCTCAATTCCTTTAGTAGTTGCCTTCCCTATCTGTTCCAGGTACTTCTTGCATCAAAAGGAGCATTACAAAAATTTAGTTTTTTTACTTTTTAGAGGGGTAAAGAATTCTCCATACAGGGTTTACAGAACAAATAAAAACTTTTTAACAAGGGGTATTGATGATTACGTTTGGTTAATGACGTCGCAGTCAATGCTTTTCTCAGACCCCACGTCATAACTGTCGCTCAAATCAGGCAACAACAGTTGGTCAGGCGGAATCTTCTTCCGCCTAGCTCATTTCTGTTGCTGATTCAAAAGTTGTAACTGCAACTTTTTCTTCCACTGTTTATGAGTCATCCTGTTAGGGGGTTCGCATACGGAATCGTCCCCTTCGGATTCCTTTACTATTTTACCTTCCGTACTCTTTTTATCATCATTTCCATTGTCACACTCCTTGGAGCTGGAAGTGACATTCACAGGACCCTCAGGCAGTTCAGGCGGATCGCTCACGACATCTATTTTTATAGTAGGTATCGGAGTATCTTTTCCACTGGGCTGCTTTCGGGTTTCACTGCAACAATGTCATCGAGTCGACCTTTCAGAGGCTTGACCTTTAGGTCTCTCTGGAGTGAAGACAGTACCTTAATGGGCCGCCTTTTTAGATTTTGGCGTTGCGAACTGAAAAAGACCCTCGGGGCAATGAAGTGCGCTCTAGGCCGCTGTTCATCAACATCGCCAGCAGGCTCAGCTGGTGCTTTGGAATTTGTCTCCCCTCCAGGGACCTTAGGCGCCAATGGATCATCGGGACTAAACCGGTATGGCTTAAGCCCTTGCAGGTTGATCCACTCAGGTTTCTGTGACACCTGTGGTCCCTTACTTTTATATGGTTTAATTTGAGCGGTGGTCTTTTTCTGACACCCAGATGTCCCGCCATTACGTCGTCATGAGCAGAGCGCATAACCTCCAGAGGTCACCGATGCTGTCCGGGAATTGTGGACTACGTTGGCGACGTGGGGGGTGTGTGTGACATAACACCCCTTCCTATAAGTAATAATTTTTCGCCCATTGGGTCACTTTCTTTTGCATAACTAGATCAGTAGGCAGAGCGTTGTCGAGTAAATAATCAATGATAGGGGCGAACTGGGGGTCCGCCCTCTTTTCCGGGACCCCTACCGTTTCCCTACCTGTTTTAACCTGCCTCTTAGGTACGTGTCGCACTTCCTGTAGGGGAGCGTCATGAGGACACGGACGGTCAGGGTAATAACCAGCGGGTTCTGAGGAGGGCCTACGCATGGCCACGGCGTCATGTTGAACATACGTTTCTTTTGCCAACTCGTCATGAGTGCATTTACACTCCGTAGCTATCATTACCGAAGGCGTGGGTAGCCCCTCCAGTCTCGACGTTTTAACCTGCGATCTCGGCGTTTTTACTTTCACTTTAGGAGTTTTTACCTTTTTTGGTTTTGGCGCCTTTTTCGCGGATGAGGCCCCTTTGTGCCAGGGTCTTCCCTTTTTTGAAAATGTATGTGGCATTGACTTTGGAGACACCAACTTAGAAAGCGATGACGGGACCCCTGAAAGAGGCCCAGCTGCTGAAGTCAGAAGCGGAATGCGATTGGCACCTGTGAGCCTATGAGTTGGTGCATACAATCGTGACTCAGCACCAGGCTGCCGCTGCCGTGGTACTTGGGGGCCGGGAGTACAGTCCCGAGAACGTCTCTGCTCGCCTTGATGAGAAAATAGCTGGCGAGGTTCATACGGTTCCCTTGGTTCTCCAGGTTCTGGTACGTGTTCCTGTCGTTTAGCTGGGGGATGTGGTGGAGTTGGCGATCACTCCCCAGCGCGTTCCGGCGGTTGAAACCTTGGAGACCACTGCCTCCGCCATGGATTTGTCGACTTACATGGCCACCCCCTTTTTCCGGGTCGCTTTGATCCTCTCCCAACGAAAGATCACAAATCAGCCCAAGTCATCCATGTCAGGGCGTCAGTCAGAGATGGAGGTTGACGCAACCTGTACAGGTCCTCCTTGTGGTAGACACCAGGACTGGTGGAGGGCAAGTCCTTCGCCTGTTCTGCGGTCAGTTGACCCAATCGATGTGGAAATTCAGTAGGGGGTTGGGGTTTCCATTGGGGTACACGAAAGTCAAAAATTCATGTGGGGGTCCAACCAAAAAGGATGGTTGACCCCTCCATGACTCAAAACCTCCCATATGCGAAGGGACTTGGCCAAAGGGGGGGGCGCCTGTTGCCTCAACCTCCCTTCCGGCGCCACAGGCCTACTTGCCGAAAACAAAAAACCCCTGCGTCTAACCTACTTTGAGCCTGGGTTGTCGGCAGTTGACTTACTGGAGCCCCAGATACCGCAACTTGAAGCATCCCTGTTGCCGTTCAGCATCATCATAATTGATCTCCATGGGGGTCGGTTGATCCCATGCTATTCAACTTACCCGGTTCAGCTGGCGATTAATTAACCGCTCCTGAAGCTCCCGTTGGGCTTCAACGTCTATTTCTGGCCTGGGTTGGAGCGGACCTCTTTTCAGTCCCGCCTGTTTAGCCCAGGGTCCAGTTATGGCAGCAAACGCGTTATAGGTTGAGCTAGACTGCAAGTGGAGGTTATACTGCTCTATATCTCCTGCAAGTGGAGGTTATACTGCTCTATAAGTGGAGGTTATACCCATGAGTAGGAAGCCTAGGTTCCATCATTCCCATAGTTCCGGTAGGGGGCTGAAAAGCTGGTAACCCACTTGAATCCCGTGGCCAAGCGGCCTTTCTTGCCGTCGGCGATGTCCTCCTGCTAGAGGTTGCAAAAAATGGAGGTTCCGGTGAATGAGGTTTCCTTTGTTCTGGTGTGGGCATTCTGCCCAGTGCTTCCGCGCATAATTGGTGGAATGCTTCTCTGAACTCTCCAGCTGTGATCCAACGTTTTAGATCAGGGTCTGTTCTGGGCGAAGGTTCCGAAATGGAGGGTGGTACCGTAGCATTCCTAGCTTCCCTTTTGGCGTGCTGGGACATCGTTTTTTGAATGATAAGGCGAACTTCTTCCAATTTCCGTTTTCTCTTCCTCTCTTAAGGAATGTACCATTTCAGCCAGAGATGGCATTTTTGGCGGTAAGTTTTTGTCGGAAGACTTTTGGATCAGTTTTTTAGCCTCCTGGACATTCACTCGCTCCGGGCACTTGCGCCGAGCTCTCGCTAGGGCGGCATTACGTTTACACCACGCCTCTATCTGAGCACGCTTATACTCTTCCTCCAAAATAGCGTTTTCATAGTGGCGTTTGTGCTGGGTACGCGTGTCCCTAGCTTTGAACATTATTGATGATACAACATGTTCCACAATACCCAGATCTACACGATGAGTGGACAGGCGGTGTG
>JASAMX010014428.1:0-5000 GCA_030248175.1 Microlaimidae sp. YZB2_3 | reverse complement strand
TTGACCTGCTCTCAATTTTTAAAATCATTAGCCGACTGGACAAAAGCTGTTGAAAAAGATAAAATTGTTGATATTATCTACATTGATTTTAGCAAGGCATTCAACACCGTATGCCATAATAATTTGCTCTCTAAACTTGTCTCATGTGGAATCAAAGAGGCCTAAACGCTTGGATCTCAGTTTTTTTAAGTAATCGTAAACAAAAAGTACTAATTGATGATTGTTCTTCAAAATCATGTGATGTTATGTCTGATGTGCCTCAGGTTTCTGTTCTTGGACCACTTTTATTTTTACTTTTTATCAACGATCTTCCTGGTTTTCTGTCTAATATCACTTGTAAATCGTTCGCGGATGATGTCAAACTGTACCAGGTTCGCCACAAAACGCAAAATAATATTGATTTACAAATCGCAGTTAATCAGTTAGTTGATTGGGCCCGAAAATGGCAATTGGAAATAGCAACCCATAAATGTGCAATAATTTATGTTGGATACAAAAACCCTAGACAACCTATTTTTATAAAAGGAACTCAATTAATTTCAAAAAATTCAGCCCGTGATCTTGGTATTGAAGTATCTGAAGACCTAAAATCATCTAAACTTTGCCAAACAATAGCTAAAAAAGCTTTTAAAACCATGAACACTATTTTTCATTGTTTTCAAACTAAAAATATTAAAGCTTTAATAACCGCCTACAAATCATACATAAGACCTATAATTGAATACTGCACTCCAGTGTGGTCGCCTTATTTTTTAAAAGATATTGATCTAATAGAAAGCGTTCAAAGAAAATTTACTAAACGCCTTTTTCGAAAATGTGGGTTAAACTCAAATTTAAGCTATATCGAACGTATGAAAACCCTAAACCTTAAGTCTTTGGAGGAAAGAAGAATTCATTTTGACCCAAAATTTTGTTTCTCTATCATTAAAAACTTAACGATCTAGCTTTTGAAAATTTTTTTAGTTGGGCATACTATAAAGGAAAAAATGATCATCATTTGAAATTAACAAATCAAATTGCTAATAAATACGCCATTTTTTTACTTTTTTTAATGAAGAGTGACCAAATATTGGAACACATTACCCCAAATAGTTGTTAATTCAAAAAACTTAGATTTATTTAAAACTAGATTAAATGATGTAAATTTTCAACTTTTTTTAAAGTTTAATAGACACATTTAACGAAGCCCCAGGGCTCTATGTGTTTCTTCCCTTTATTCATTTTTCTTTATTTTTCTAACAAATATTTATTGATGTATCACATTGTGTTTTGTTGTGATTTCATTTTTTTATGTACAAAATATTCTACTCTGTAAATTTGTAAATGAATAAAGGAATTATTATTATTATTATTATTAAATCCTTCACCTCTTGTTCCGACAACTGAAGCTTTCTACAGGCTAACCAGAACTCGGATAGGCTTAACTTTTTTTGAAACGACTACTCTCTTAGATCCGTTTGTAAAATCACTTCTCTTTATTTTGCGAAATTGCTATTTTTTAGCAGCGTTAAATTGCTCCACAGCGCGATAGGCTATAGTCTGTTTATAATTTTTTTTTGAAAAAAAAATTTTCATAAAGAAAAACAACCCGGTTTTGTTTTCAAATTTTTTTGTGTAATAAAAAAAGATTAACAATTTGTTTTATTATAAAAATTGTTTTAAAACGTAAATGTGAGCATAATATTATTTAATTACATATAACTGCTCTAACGCCTTAGCTCTTAAATGGTGGCGGTTTGCGACGATTTGGCGGCGGTTTGGCGTCAGTTTTGGCGGCGCACATCCGACACGTTTTTTGTAAAGAATAGTCATGAATAAACAGCGGAGAAATTATCTGTTAAATTTAAAAAATTTTCACTACATAGCAGTTAGAAATAAGGTATATTTTAAAATTCTGATCTTAAAGAACTTAATATGTATGATACACGACATTAAAAAATGATTTATACCTTATCGTTTTCAATAAGAGATAAAGATGAAACTTCTTGATGGATATCATCATCAGTGATATGAGCAAGAAACCCTCCAGAGTTCAAACAAGTATCTTCAGACGTCTGAAAATCAGCACGAGTGTCGCTCAGCACATAGCAGTAACCTCGGTATTCTTTTGTACGAGAACTGATACTTCGATTTTGGCAAGAAATAGATGCTGCAATTAAAATATGAACTTTAGTAAATTTATAATATTATACGTATAACAGTTGTTCAAAAATTTTTGACATCTGATCGGTAAGGTATGGGTCAAAAACCTACTTTTATAAGGGGAGTCACGCATAGTAACTTTAATATGAAACCCTTCATATAGAAGTTTCAAAATTTTATATGTTTATTAGTAATATTTCTACAACTCAAAATGATGCTATGGAACTTTGGGTATTTCAAGCGGAGCTGAAGAGCATCGCTTTTTAAAGAAGTAATCTAAAACTTATCTAAGCTTTAAATACAGTTAAAGTTGTTTTAGCTGCATTTTTGGACTGTTAAATTTTTAATTAACAATAAAAAGAATTTAATTTACAAAATATTTTTTTACACGGTATTCATTTTTTATTTGAAAAATTAGCTTAAATATGTCGGAGAATTAGATCTCTTTAATCTTTGGAGTTTATTTGTTTTCGGATCTCAAATTAATGTTTATTTTTTTATTTGTTTTTTACAGTATTTTATTGAAGGGATTTGCGTAATTTGAGTCATGTTTCATTTCAGTCCGGAAAAAAATTGCAGCGAGCTTGATTCGAGTCCCGCTTCATTTCAGTACTGCTTAATTTCAGTTCTGCTTCATTTGATTCCTGGCGGAAAATGCGTTTATAAACTAGTTCCTGCTGCATTGCTTTATTTGAGTTGGGACTTATTTTAGTCCTGAAAAAAAATCCGATTAAAATCTAGTAACATATCACAAATTAGTTTTGTAACAATTTTTGTTATTGTACAAAGTCCGTAAGGATTTTTTAAATTGCAATTATATATATATGCTTATTTGTCAGCCGTATGGCTGACACGGGCTACTTGTATATTTAATTAGTATTTAAATACTAAATAAATACTACTTTTTTTAGGGGTAATATTTATTTAAAAGTATCGATATTTTTTTTCAAAAAAGGTCGGTATTTTATTTGTAAATTGTGGATTATTTCTTTTTAAAAATACTAATATTTTTTTTGGAGTATTCGCTTAATACTAAAAATTTTTAATAGAATATGAATAAATACTGTTTTTTTTGCAAACTTAATAAAACAGGTTCTCTCATTCGAAAAATTAGCACTCAGATCATTTTGTTAATAAAAATATACGTCAGAATAAGTCGAAATGATACGTTGGCTGACTGTGCGTTAAAAATTACAATTATTCCGGAGGTCAGGAGCTGCGAAGCTCCGCCTTTTTTTGTGCTAATTTCATGAATGATTAAGAAGGGATGCAATATATTATTTTGTCAAAATTTTTTTGCAAATTAAATTTTTTCCAACACTTATTTTAATCAGTAAAAATAGTCCTACAAATAGAAATAGAGTAATTTAAAATGCATTTCAAGCTAAAGCCTCAAATTGCTTATTTAAAGGGGGGAGCATTGGAGCTCTGGAACTTCCTTTGCTCTAAATAACTGGAGCTCCGGAGCTTTATATTTGAAGGTAGAAACATCACTAATAAGCAGTTTAAAAAATTAATTTACGAAGAAAATAAAATTTTTGTTTTCAAATCTTTTTTATAAAAAATATTATTTATTATTATCAAACTACTTTAGATAAACCAAAAAAAATTTTTGTTTTTGAAAAATGTTTGCGCTTTTGAACTATTTTGCCAAGCGTTTGCAGTTAAATGCAGAAAACGAAAAAAGCAGGAAAAATTTTGTCGCGGATTTTTTCCCTCGAGAATAATTCTTCCGCGGCAGTACTCCTTTCCCGGTAAATTGTTGTTACGGAAATATTTAGCTACAACAAATGAAACATAATATCTATTTTTCTTAACTATTTGGATAATTAAATAGCTATTTAACAATAAATCCAATAATTTTTTTTAGCAAAACAAGTTTAATATTTAACTGTTTAACTCCCATAGTTTACCAAATTATTTATAAAATTGTTAAATTTGGAACAAAAATGCATTTTTTTAAAAAAGACAAGTTGACAGTTCACTTGGTGACTATAGTCCAATTACATCAGGCTGACCTCGTAAGTTTATTTTAAAGCTCCAGACATGAGCGGACCAATTAAATTAAGTCTGTTTAAAGCCTATCTTATATTACCGCCAAACTTTTTTTTTGTTTCGTAGCTTTTTTAATTTGGATAGATATTATATAAATTTGTAAGTTAGTTTTACTTATTTGAAAAGTACATGATTTTTTATTTATATTTATAGATTTTATATATTTATCCTTGCCAATTAGATTTTGTAAACACTGCCACAATTCTTCAATCCTTGAACAGTTTGAAAAAAGATGATCCCAAAGTCGCAGAACTGACAAAAAAGAAACAACATTTCGTGAACTAGCATTGGAAAAAAGTTCCTTTAACAAACTTAACCAATAAGTTTAGATGAGATTTTAAAAGGTCACAATTGATTGAAAATTTAATAGAATTTTCATTAGGTAAAGAGAAACTTGGCAAAATTTTTATGTATTGGAAAAAATTTAGTATCGTTGGTGAAAAGTACATCTAAAAAGTTATTGTTCCTAGTTGGTTACTTGAAATAATTAGTTAACGCAAGTTCGTCAAAAAATTTATCCACTCTTCTTCATTTTAATTATTAGATTCAACTAAAAAATTATACCAGGCACAACCTGTTAATTCCCAGTTGTACTGTAATAATTATATAACTTTACTTTTTTTGAGTGGTTGAGGAGGAAGGTTTTTTCATTTTTGCGTAAAAATATGTTGTCCAATATAAAGATGTCCATGTTATTTTTTAAAGTTTTTATTCATTTATGACATTCTCCAGACTGTAAACTTTGCAATTATACCGGATTTAGCTCAATACGTTTTGTGGTTGAGGAGAAAGGTCCTGCCTTT
>JASAMX010014424.1:0-16346 GCA_030248175.1 Microlaimidae sp. YZB2_3 | reverse complement strand
TGGATTTGTTGTTTTAGTGCTTTGTAAGTTTTGTTGTGTATGTCTGTTGGAATGTTAGTTGTGTAGTTGTTGTTGTGAAATATTGTTTTTTTAGCCTGCTGGGTGCAGGTTGTTGTGTTAAGTGGTTGAGTGGATTGTTTGTGTACATGGCTGCCAATTTTGCTTGTTTTGCGTGAAGTTGAATGTGTGTTGCTATTGGGAGGACTTTTGCCTCTGTGAGTATGTGTGTGTTTGTGTCTGTGGTGTGCCCTGTTGCGTGCGACCCTGAGAGCAGTGTTTTGTATTGTTTGCAGTTTGAAGCAAAGGGTTCATCTTAATTATCGAGAATGGAATCTTTACACTGAAACTTAGTTATCTGCTACAAAAAAACTATTATCACTCAATTTGCAAAAAAAGAACACATTATAATCAAGTCTATCCTTTTGCTACAAAACTTAAAAGTCGTCTATGGTTTTGCAAAAAAAGTAATTTTGCTTTAACAATAACTATTTTACGGATTTATTTCACTTTTCACTATTAGAAATTTTGCTTAGATTCCATTAAAAATTTACTTTATAAAAAATGGTCCAATAGCTTATTTTAAGTCATAAAAATGTCATAACATTAAAACTCTAAAACAATATTCAATATTCTAAAACATTTTTTAGGTATTATTTTTTCGAATTTACGGAATTATTTTAGAAAATTCAAAAAAAAAGTAACAATATAAAAATCTTTATTAACATAACAACAAACAATTATCATTGCATATATTACAACAAAATACAAAATTTTGCAAAATTTAAACAAATCTTAAGCTTTTTTTGTTGCTGTGAGTTTGTAATAAGAAATAGTTATGGCAATTTACTATCGTTGTAGTAGCTAAGCAAGAGTAAAGGTTGAACGAAGCAAGCAGTTTTTAATAGGTTTGGCCGATTTTTTTTACAAGGAATGTTAGAATTATGTAGAAGTCAATATTAATAATTAAGCACTTCAAAGCATATTTAATTTCGCCAAGTGTAGAGTGGTTTCTATTTTCCACAATTTTAAAGTGTAAAAACGAATTTGTTCATCAAAATCTGCTAGTTAAGTCAAGCTTGTGAAATCAGCGATCTTTATAGTCTCTTCTATTTCCCCACAAATTCAAGGACCCATGAAAACGCGGACGACGAGCAGCAATTTTCGAGCAAGTCCAGATTCCAAAAATAAAACCGTCTCTTGATTTGACCGTCTCTGTCTGTTCGTCCTATCCTTTCCAGTGGGCGCGTATGAGTCCGCTGAGTTTGCCGTGGTCGGCCAATTTACGAAAGACGTGGCGGGATACCCGGTACTGTTTCACGCTCCCGCGTTGGCGCGAAGTGAACATGCAGCGATTTCGAATCCGCGACCAGTGGCTACGTTTCGGAAGCGCAGACAGCTCTTCAGACACTTTATCCTTAAACAAAACACGCTAATTGTTTTATTCTGTATAAAAAACATCAATTATTATTGTATAAAAGATTAATTTTCCATCCTCTCATCCCATTTTGAATTCTCCGTGACGTGGGAGATTTTTTTATGTAACGTACAAAAATACACTAAAAAATTGATTTTAGCAGCAAATTATTAGAAAATCTAAGGTTTCGTCTATCGTGTATACCATAAATGTTTTTGGTCAGGTCGGCTAGGGCTAGGGGGGTCCATCTTCCCCGCCCCCGGGTGGTAGGCAAAATTTTTTTAGGGGGGGTTGACCCCGGGTGCGAAATTTCAAATTAAAGGGGGTTAGGGCATACATGAGCCGGGGCGATTAACCCCCCTTCCAAATTCTGAGAAGGGGGGGGGTTTAAACCCCCTTTCTCAGAGTGGGGGGAGGGGGTTAAACCCCCCTTCTCAGAATTTGGAAGGGGGGTTAACCCCCCACTCAGAAATGGGGGGAAGCAGTGGCGTGCCCAGGGGGGACGGGGGGGGGGGCGGGCCCCCCCCCCCCGAAATCCGACGAAGCCGGATTTTTTCGTAAGGGGGGACCCTTACGTTTTTTGAATTTTGGGAGAGAAAATTTGTTGTCTTAAATATTAATACAGAAACTTTCCTGATGCCTTCCAAAAGCATATTAATAGTCAAAAAACCAAATTTTCCCCGCTTCGCGGGTAGCTTTAATTGACAATTTATCTCAGTTTTTCAATTTCAAATCGATTTTGCCGCTCAATAGTTAAGGCATACATGTTAAATAAAACTACTATAAACATTATTAACCTTTTATTAACGTTTTAAACACATGTTTTAAATGGATAGGAACAAAAAAAAACCTTAAATTTTGTTTTAATTATCATCTGGAATTAAAATTTCTAGTGTATTTTAGCGCCTTAAATTAAAAATTTTCTCCCCCCGGGGGCATTCTGCCCCCCGGACCCCTCTGACAAGGGGCTCTGCCCCTTGACCCCGCTGGGGGCTCTCGCCCCCCAGACCCCCCATTTCTGGGGGGCTGCCGCCCCCCCAGACCCCCCTCAGGGTTAGTATGTTACCCCTCCAGATCGCCCCCCCCCCGAAATAAAATCCTGGGCACGCCACTGGGGGAAGCTTAACCCCAATTTTGGAAAAATAAAAAAAAGTCTCTAAAATGACTTCTAACTGCCTCCAAACTTAGTTTTGAGATCAAAATGAATGTTTTAAACAGTAAAAAGCTCAAAAATGTAATAAAAAGGGCTTTTTGACCTAAAATTAGGGTTTTTTTTACCTATTTTCTTTAAAATCGAAAAACGATATGGGTAAAATGCACTCCAGAAAAAAATGATATGGGTATTTTGCGTTTCTCGGATTTTAACTTCCCCCTAATTTGGGGTTAAACCCCCCACTCCGGACCAACTTGCCCATGTATGGGTCAGGGGGTCCGATTTTTTAACAAAGTTTTTTTTAAATCAATAATTTAAGTGTTTTTAGGTCTAATATTGAATTTTATATTCTAAAACAACCTATTCAGGTCTAAAAAGTGTATTTAAACACTGTTTTTAACTTAAAAACCGTGTTTTTGACAGTAAATAAAAAAATATACTTTTAAATTGGTCGGAAAGGGGGGGGGAAGGGGGGAGTCAGCCTCGCTAGGGGGGTCAGGCTAAACCACTCTCGAGCTTTGGGGAAATGGAAGCGGGGGGAGGGGGCATCTGAATTGTTCTTAGGGGGGGGGGTTCCGAAATTTTGGCTCTAGGGGGGGTGGACCCCTCTGTCCCCCTCAAAAAACATCTATGGTGTATACTTAAAAAAATTAATTTGTAACATCGAGAGGCAGAGCCTAGCACAATGAGTGTTCCTATAAAAGTTAAATGCTGCTGCCCCCCGGAGAGTACAGATTTTTTAATTAAAGGTATTAAAAAATGATCTTTCCTTCCAACAATTTTAAAATTTTGAGATATAACAAAAAATAACATAACACATAAATTATTTAACTTTTCACTTCATATTTTCGAACCATCGATAAACTCACTTTAAAAGCTTGCGGAAGAATGTTGTTATCTTTCATAGCCTTAAGACGTAGCCGTAGGGGACCGTATTCTTCCGCGGCTTTTCTATAGTTAATATCTTTAACCATTGAAAAAAATCCATACTTTGTGTAGCGCCCCTCTTTTTCCCACCAATTCCGCTTAATAGTTGGGTAACTAAAATAATTTTTCGATAAGTGCTAAAATAACCTAAAAAAGTTAGTACATTAGAAAAAAACCTTACCAATTGCAATACTTTCTGGACTATTTTTTTAATTTATGTGGTACACATTACACAACACATATCCAGATTGTAATGTGTTTGATCAACAAAAAAATAGTGGTTGACGTAAATTTATTAAGTGAATTTTTAGTTTAAAGTATTTAATATTATAACTTTTACAGAAAAAATTACAAGTCATATGGGCTTTAACCTCACATCTATTTATAAAAAATACACCGATTTTTTGCAAGCATAAAAAATAGTAAAATTTCAAATAGTAGGGAGAACAGGATACTGTAACCCCGGTTAACATAGTACATTTACAAAATTCTGAATAAAAAATAATTTTTGGAGACCTGAATTACTGTTTATTTTTTAATACAAAATTAAAACTAAGAAAATAGTCAAGGTACCGAAAGAAGTAAAAAACACTTGCCAGCACCGGGGATTAAATCGTACACACATGAACACACACACACACAACTTCCACGTTTATTTCAATATGGGGAAGGAAAGGAGAGACTATAAAAACGCACACCATAATACAAAATGTTACACAAATAGCTAAAAAACAATAAAGATTTTAATTTTTACGTTAAAATATAGCAATAGGTTCAACAAACACAAATACAATGAACGTATTTTTATACTATAATGCACTCGGTAAAAGTCCCAATCGACTTACTTGAATGCTTTCCAAGCGTCCTTGGCCTTAGACAAAGCGATCCCTTTGTCGGCGATGTTTTCTGCCCCGATGAGTCCTTCCTGAGATTCGCTGGCTGTTTCTTCCTCTGGCCCGCTCGAAGAATCTATACCTCTTACCTTTACAGTAACAAAGTCTTCTCACCGGGAATTTTATCCCCCAAAACTAAGTTCCTCCCTCCCACAAGGACAAAACATATATTGACGATAGTTTATTATTGTATCGTTATCATACCTTTTCTTTATTAGGTTCCCAATAAGGATTATAAAAAATACAATTGTTATTATGGAAATCATCGATTTTTTTATAATTCGGCTCGATAGATTGTTTTAATTAAGTTGAAAATGTCAACACGCATGGGGCCAGCGACATTAACGCTGTGAACATCTCATTATTAGAGTATAAATCTATCCCAAAAAACAGAGGGAAGACGCTGTTACTTTCGGTTTTTTTCCTTGATTGGCAGATAAGCAGACTGGCGTTCTGGTGGAAATTAGACGTTTAGTTACAGAGAAAAAAACCGTCTCCATGATTGAACGTAACATACTCCTAGCCAATTATTAATTTATTATTATAAAAATAATATCCTTATTATTATTTTAAAAAATAAACTTATGAATCTACAATTAAACCAAACAGGACAATAGCTATTTTAATCGGAAAAATGACTGAGTTTAAAAATAATTCAAGCAGGGACGTACCCACCCAAGGTTTGATTTTTTTTTTGGGGGGGGGGGTTGAGGGCGGATTTCAGTACAAAAAATTTAGGGGAGGGCTCCACCCATCCTCCCCCGAAATTTTGGGGAGGGGGGAGCCTCCCCTTTTTAAAAAGGTTAAAAAAAGTAGGGCATTGACAGAGCCTGGATTTCACAAAGGAAATACAGACCTTTCAGAAATCTTGGCTACACCCACACTGTAAAACAAAGCTGATGAGCAGCACCTCCATGTTTTTAGGGTACCTATATTATGGAAAAAATTACCGAGAACTTGCTATAGACGGCTGGAAATTTTAGGAGGTGGAGAAGCATATACACAAATCAACCCAATATGTTTGTTTTGCTTGATGAGTATAATATAGTACATCTTTATTAAAATTATTGTACTTTTTTCAATAACTTAGGCAAGATAAATAGCGAAATAGGCATAGTATGAAACTTGACCGCTGAGCAAAACGAAGCGGAAATTTTTTTTTTGCTTTTTGGGGGTCAATTATGGTAATGAAACTATTTAGTTGTTTGGCGCCAAGCCTTTAGCGAGGCGCTAGAAAATTTTCCATTTTTAGCCTCTGAAAACCTCCAAATTTTACCATCTGGCGACCATTTCGGGGGAGGGGGGCCGCTCCCCCCGCTCCACCACTATCCTTATTTTCCCCCAGTCCGACCGTTTTTTTGGGGGGGGCGTCCGCCCCCCTGGTTACGTCCATGACTTCAGGGAAAACTAAAAATATAGTTACGATAACAAGAATTTTTATGAATTTGTTCAATAAAATAATAAGTTAATATAAAATATCTAAGGACTGTTACACAACCCAAATAATTAGTAAAAATTAATAAAAGATGATTTTAAACTGTTTAAATTTTATTCTTAAAACAAATATCACAATTTATGAAATATATACAAATATATACAAATTTATCTCAAAAAATTGTTTTTACAAAATGTAACCTTTAACTTTCAAAATAGGATAATTCACTATTTAATATATTCTTTAACAATAACGTTAATGAAAACATTAATATTTAATGATATTATTTTATTACTGAATACCAAAATTTCGGTGCTGTTGCAATAATATTTGTATTTATATCATTTGCCAATGAAAACAAGTATTATAAATTAGACAGGTAAATAAGTAAAGGAGATTCCAATTAACAATGATATGCACAAAGTTTTGTTGTGCATTGTCTTTTGACTACAAGTCAATCGTGTAACCCGTATATACGTTGCGAGTATTATAATACAAAAAATACAAAAGCAAGCAATATTATTATAAGTGTTGACAATAATTTAATTATCAGTGATGTTCTTACACATATCTATATTATCTCGTGCATAAAGCGAGTTTTGCCATTAAAATATTTTTACAAGATCGATTTGCAAATTTGTGCGAACAGAACTAAACAGTTTGACAAACATACAAAGTTGTGGATTTCCTAGTAGACTCAGCAAATAACCACAAAAATAAGACCCAGCTTTGGATAACATCGCTAGTAATTATAATCTTTTAAAATTTTAATTCCGAACATTGGAAAATCTAATATAAGTATTTATCCATGTTTGTTATTTAACGTTTATAGATAAAAACTTTTTGTAATGTCTTTTAGGTTAATCGAAAAACATTTAACAGAATAAATTTTTTACTAAAATTTTATATAAATGATCGAACCCATTGTTTGATACATGAACAAACTTCGAGATCAAAAAGTGACATACCCTTTAATAAAATTGATAAAATGATGTAATAGCATATCGCAGTAATCAAAGATTTAGCACCTACTCACCAAGTAGTAGTTAGATAATAAATAAACTACAACAATGTATACAATGGTTTTGTTGGCTGTAGTGTATTAAACAAAACTGGTACCCAGATGTTATTTGCGAAAATTCGCTATACGGTTACTTTTAGCCAAAATGACGTTTCAGGAACTGGAATTGACCACCGTGTATAAAACTAGCACAACTTTTCTTATCTATGGAAACTAATAGCTTAATAGCTTAGGATTCCCTTTCCAAAACATATATTTTTTTCATTTTAAAAGATTTTTCGTGTTAAGTTATGGTATAGTCTACTCTGTATTTTTTAAATATGTTTTTTTCCAATTGTGAGCGACAAATTTTAGGTATTTTATGTGCTTGATTTCTCTCTCTTCATTACTTATGTTGGTGATTTATGCAAAAAATTCTTTGACTATGTTTGCTTATTGATTGTTATTGTAAAGAATAGGTACACATGATGATAAAAAAAAATTAAAATTAAAAACTAGAAAAACTGGCCACAAAAACCATTAGTATGCATTTATTGAGGACATCTAATGTATACAACCATAATGAAACAGTCTAGATTTCTGTTTTACCTAAAAACAATTATTCTTTTATTAACAAATCACTAAAATAACACCAGGTCACCGGAACAAAATACATAAATTCAGTTTTTAGTGTTTATAATTACAGCCACTAAAAAGCAGCTAGTTTTTTGCTATTTAAACAGAAAGCGATGTAATAATCAAAAAATCACAAAACAATTCCGATTTAATATGATTCTAAACCAAAAATGTCCAGATATATCAAAAATAGCAAGTAGCTCCCAGAATACTTAAATGTTAACTCATGTAACTTCCATTAAGTATTCATAGACTTTAAATGAAACACTTAATTAACAAGAATTTGACTGACGGCGGAAATCTTGACGTTTAAATTTTTGTAATCACAACCCGCATTTCGATGAGTGACTAATATACAAAATAACCCAAAATTTTATATAAGAATGCCTTGGCTTAAAAGAGTAATTTAACGGGCTTTGATTTTTCAATTTCATCTTCTCAACCTAACTTGTAAATTAAAAAAAATAGTCAACACCAGCAAGCTACTCAACTAGTTAATAAGATTAATAAATTAAAATATAAGACAAACAATTTTTAAAAATATATTTGCGCAAATTGTTCTATTTAAATGAAAGCACAATATTGTTTATTTTTATTTTGTTCTTCAGTTGAACGGTTAGTGTGATGTTAACGTTATTGAAGCCTAATTTACGCACGCATTCATCTTGAGAACAAACACTAAACTGAAAAAAATTACAATCCGTCAGGAAATGAATTTAGCTCACATTATACTTTGGTGTATAGAGAGTAATAAAACTTAACCAATTTTGTTAAATTTCATTTTTTTAATAATAAAAAAAATAAAAAAATTTCAATAAAAAAACGCAATTGCTTAGCTTGTCAGAATAACTTTTATTTCCCCACTCTCCGAAATCAAAAATCAGTCAGTAGCGAATTTCGACCCAAAACAGCTTCGATTCTAAGCCTTAGATCAGCGTAACCTTTAAAACGCGCTTTGCCTAAGAATAACCATTTTCACTCGTTTCAATCCGGCGCAATAAATAATGATAAATGGTGGCTTAAAAATAGAATCCCGCCACAGCCGGAAAAGCGGAAGCCCACTCAGTCCCCTGAAAAAAATACGCTGCCGCCGGTTTTGACCTTGGTTTTATTCAAGAAGACCAGGATTTCCCCCGTCACGTCCGCGGACACGATGACGTCCCCCACCGGCCCGGCCCGACCCGGGGGTTTCAGGGCGGATGCGGCCAGAAGGCGTCGACCGGTTTCGGCGTCCGGAGTCGGAGAGTCCGTCCCGCGAAGACCCGAGGCCAGCATGGACTGACGCTTCAGTCGCTCCACCTGCTGGAAGAAGTGTTCAGGCTTCGGCGCGAAAACCGCAGCGATCACCTCAGCCTTGTGCGCTAAAAATCAATAATAAGTTATTTAAGCCATTGTATTAATAAAGGAAGTAATTAAATTAAACTCATTATAACCAATAAAATGCTATAGCTTTCTGGAGTACTTAAAATACAGAATGACGAAAAATCCCTTAGGGGGTCAGGAGGGGGGCCGGTGTCCAAAACAAAAGTTTTAATTCATAATAACTTTAATATTTGTTCTTTTTATAGGATAATACTACATTTAATTGAATAAAAAGCGATATTCTGGTGTAAAAACATGAATATGTGTTAAAAATTCACGTTTTTGGAAGAAAATCTAGTATAAAAAAGTGCCTAAAATTTTTTCGAGGGGGGAGGGGGGGCAGATTTTAAATTCTAGGTGGGGGTCAGGGATAAAAAATTCGGAAATTTGGAGGGAAGGGGGGCCCTAAATTTTCGTCTAGGGGGGTCCCAAAATTTCGAGGCTAGAGGGGGGTGGACCCCACCCTGCCCCTCTTTCTCACCTATGATCCTTTTTCATGGTAATACATAGTACGCATTCAGCCGTAGCAGATTTTAAAGCGAACGAAAAGGTTTTACTGACCTGACCGTGTGTCAACGAAAAAGTTAATGAGTCATAATAAACTACTACATCAATATTTTTTAGTAAAGGGTTTAAGTGGAAGGCTGCCAGTTAGCTTAGGTATAATCTGCAGAAATTTGTGAATCGAAGCCCAAATAAACCCTACCGCAAGTTCAACCTTTCCTTAAGGTGAGATCTGTTTTGGGAAGACACGTTTAAAATAACTCTCTTACTTAAAATTCAAAAAAATCAGAAAAAACGCACAAACAATTATATTTCTTGAAAATCATTATCACATGAAAACGAAAATTTTCTTGTGTTATAATTATCATAAAAAGAATAAAATAATTGTTTTTCAGGTGTTTTTAATCTAAGGGTTAATCTAAAAATGCAATAAAATTTTACTTCCGTGATGATTGTAAAACGTAATTTTTAACTTTAGCCTCCCCTTGCTCTTCACCAATTTTCTCGTGTAAACTTAAACAGGGCAAATATTTTATGTTTAGACCTCGTTTACCTCTGACTCTCTCCCACATTCCGTTGCGATCCTTTCTGACCGAGAGGGTGACGGTGTCTAGACTAGTGCGCCATATGTAAATGTAATGATTGAGAGATCCCGCCACGATGTGCTTACCATCCGGAGAGAAATTTCCCTGGATTTGACTCGCACCGTTTGTGATCCCTACAAAAAAATACCTTATTAATCATTTATATTAATTTGAAATTTTAGTTGGTTTGCGTCTATATTTTAATCTTAATGTCACCATGTGCAAATTTTTGCACCACCATCCAAATGTTTTGCTCTTTTGTTTTGTATACGAATAACTAATTCACTGTTTTGATTATTGTTTTTAAACTTAAATTTTTATTTTTTGACTATTAATTTTGCTATTGTTTATCTAACCTATTATTTATCTCGTGAAAAAACACATTTCACAACTTTAAAACTACCAAGAAACCTAAACCTTACGCTTGTTCAAAATATAAAAAATGTATTAAATGATTAAACACACAGTCATACATGGGCAAGTTGGTCCGGAGTGGGGGAGGGGGGTTAAACCCCAAATTAGGGGGGGTTAAAATCCGAGAAACGCAAAATACCCATATCGTTTTTTTTTTCTGGAGTGCATTTTACCCATATCGTTTTTCGATTTTAAACCAAAAATAGGTAAAAAACGCTAATTTTAGGTCAAAAAGCCCTTTTTATAGCATTTTTGAGCTTTTTATTGCTTAAAACATTCATTTTGACCTCAAAACTTAAGTTTGGAGGCAGTTAGAAGTCATTTTAAAGACATTTTTTTTCTTCATTTTTCCAAAATTGGGGGGGTTAACTTTTCCTCCCCCCCCACTTCTGAGTGGGGGGGGGGTTAAACCCCTCTTTTCAGAATTTGGGGGGGGGGTTGTTAACCCCCCAAACCCCCCCCCGTGCCCATGTATGCACACAGTGTATGAACTTCACAGGCGACCTCAATTTTAAGTCATAATAAAACTTGTACATGACTTCTATGAAGAATTTTTTTATAATTAGATGAACATGTGAATTCGCGTAAAACCTACCTTTGTACTTGCACGTAAGCGACAGATTAGAAAGGTCGTACAATCGCAACCTTGAATCGTCCGTACTCACCAATAACTGAAAAATCTATTATACATCAAAACAATCAACTAACCAAACAATTTATCATGAATCATGAATAAGAACACATTTAAACAGTGTATGAAATGTTTTTGAAATATTAAGTAACTTTTTTGAGATTGTTAAGCCTTTTTTTATTAAAAATTATATACCTCTGTCGGACAAAATAAAATTTACATAATGTACAAATAGTTAATTTTAGGTGTTTTTACTGTTATAAAAATAAAACGCAGTTGTTAAAATTTTAATATAAACTCACCTTGTCGCCTCTAGTTTTATCTGGGAGAACCGCCAGACCAGTAACCTTGTGTCCAATGGCATTTTTTCCTCTGGAAGATTTTACATCGATCATTGTGTGATATTTTAGATGCTAAAAGTAAGTTTAAAATATTACACCTGTCAGTAACTCTGTTAAATGTTTTCGAAAACTTTGCAAGCTTATTTCATCAGTATCAACTCTAATAAATTTTAAACAAACTCTATAACTAAATTCCTAGTAAAACGGAAGGATTAGGAACGTGCACAGCTCATCACTGCAAAAAACAACTTTTACAGTTATTATTTGGGTTTAAAGTAGAACACAATCAAATTTAACGTATGCATAATATTGGCCTACTTCACCATACATGTAAAATAAAATAAAATTACATCGTAAAATGATTAAAAAAAGACTTAATAAAGTAAAATGCACTTTTTCTTTAATAATGGCTAGCAGTCGATGACCATCAGCCAAAAAGCTTGATCACAATTTATTAATACATAGTAATTATATGAATTTTGAAAAAAAGTGATGTGGCATCCGCATGCACCCCTTTGGTGACAAACTAACGTCTGGGTAAGTTGAGACTTGAGGGATTAATATTACCTCGGTGGTGTAGAAGAAGCACTTCCCGTCATGAGTCCCCACGACTACGTATTTCCCATTGCTCACAAACTTGATGGCGGTAATGAGTCGGGCGGGGGCGTGGCGGTTCTGCTGGTCCACTTCGTTCCACAGCGCCACCTTTTTCTCTGTAGCGTTCCACACACGCAGTTTACCGTCCAGAGATCCGCTGATGAAGAAACGATCATCCTGCAAAAAAAACTAACTTTGAAAAATGCTCCAAGAATAAAGCAGAAAAACGGGATGATTTTTTTCCGGGCGTATGTTTAGACAGTAAATATGCGTTCCATACACGCAGTTTATCGTCCAGAGAACAGTGGATGAAGAAACGATCATTCTCCAATGAAAAATTAGTCTTTAACCTGAAAATCATATTAATGAATGAATGAATAATGAAGTATCCTTAACAAAAATACATCATAGTTAACCTTTCCAATTTTCATTCGCACACTTTTCGCGAAATTGAAATCTGATGATACCTTTATTACGCATTATGATATATTTATGCATAAAGCATAAAACACTAGAGTTATATGATTATAAAAACTAATAAGAGTACATTTTTTGTCTAAAATTAACCTGAACACTCTCACAATATAACACAGTTTTTTATTATTCAGGATACAAATACGTACTATTCAGGATACAAATTCGTACAATTTTATTCCTGTCAGTACCAATTTACAATCAAAATTTACGAAAGACGCATAAATTATATCATTTTTTTCACTTTTAATTTTCAAAATATGTCACGTGTAAGTGTTATCACAATTTAGCTATTGTTAAATATTGAAATACCTTCGGAAGAAATTCCACCGAAGTAACAAATTCGATATGTTGAAAGACACATAAGCACTCGGTACGTGAAATGTTCCATAGCCTTACTGTTTTATCCATACTTCCTGAGAGCATAAAATAGTTCTAAAAATTTTTATTAACACTTATGAACAATATTAGATTATTTAATCAAACACGTTTACTTCCATTTAAGCTATAAAAACCATAGAAAATGGGGGCTCGTACTCATACATGGGCAAGTTGGTCGAGAGAGTGGGGGGGGGGGGCTTAAACCCCAAATTAGGGAGGGGGACATTAAAATCCAAGAAACGCAAAATACCTTATTCCTGGAGTGCATTTTACCCATATCGTTTTTCAATTTTGAAGGAAAAATAGGTTAAAAACACTAATTTTAGGTCAAAAAGCCCTTTTTATTGCATTTTTGAGCTTTTTTATTGCTTAAAACATTCATTTTGACCTCAAAACTAAAGTGTGAAGGCAGTTAGAAGTCATTTTAAAGACATTTTTTTTTCTTCATTTTTCCGAAATTGGGGGAAGGGTTAACTTTTTCTCCCCCCCCACTTCTGAGTGGGGGGGGGGTTAAACCCCACTTACTGTAGGAATTTGAGGGTCTTAACCCCCCCCCCCCCCCCCCCCCGTGCCCTTGTATGCTCGTTCTATCTTTTTTTGACTTCATAATTTTTATCCTTCGTGTGTGCACCGCTAACTGCCACCTTCACATAAATATCCGAAAATACCGTTAATACTTTCGCCCAAAAAAAGCAGCAATTTAGTAGTTTTTATTAATATTTAATTATCAACATTTTTACAAAATACTTTTTAAAATTTTAAGCACTGTAACGCCTGTAAATGAGCTTTAATCAATCTATAAGATTAGTGAAGGGCCGTTACCTTAGACCAGCAGATGTCGAGGACGTTCCCGGTATGTCCTCTGTATGAGCAGAGGGGCTGTGGGACAAAGGGCGCCCAAGCGTCGTCCACCGCTTCTGACGCCATCGACACCGTGGAATTGCGACCCTCGCTTTGCTCCTCTGTCAAACTGCCTGAAATATTATCATCATAATTGTATTACACACATAAAATAACACAAAATTAAAGACATAATTTTCGTTTAATTTTTCAAACAGTTAAAACGAGCAAAAATACCGCTTTGCAAATCAATATTAGAAATTTAGAATAATTATCTACAGACCTCTCTTACTTAGTGGCCGTAATGCTCCAAGTGACGAGACCTGTGCACTGCTCCCCCGGGGTTGTATTGGGGGTACAATACCATTGCAATACCGGGGGCACAGGCGGGCAACTTTTTTGAAACGGGGGAAGGGCCAATAAAACGGGGGCAAGCAGGAGAGAAAGAAAAAAAAAGAAGAAAGAAGAAGAAAAAAGATATAAAAAAAGAAGAAAAAAAAGGAAAAAGGGACAAGAAAGCGAAAACAAGGTTAAAATAGGTCTAAAATGGCTTAAAATGCATTGAAATAGGCTGAAGACCGCAAAACTTTCGCGATCATCGCTCCATTATTGGTCGGTACATTGTCATATTTAAGCGGGGCGCCAATTAAACCGGGGGGCAAATCCTTCAATAAAACGGAGAAGGCATTTCCAGACCGTGCAGCACAGGTCTCGAGTGACTTACTAAGTATGGAGTCGATGGCAGTTTTCTGTGCCGGAAGGAAAAGATTCCAAGGATTTGTGCCGGCAAATTCAGACTGTCAGGTCTGGACTGAGACGCCTGGGGAGTTATGTCAGAAGAGCTTGGGGGCATGTTGCTTTCATTCGAAAGCGTGGCAGCTTTCGGCTGTTGTTGTACTAAAATAAAACACAAATAAATAATGCCTAGTGCTTAAACAGATAATTTATAAGACAGTAATTATTAAGTAATTATTGAAGGAATGTGATTTATACTTTTCCTATTCATATGGTCAGCGCATTATATTTATCAAAGATATATTCAGATCAATTAATAAATCTGTGATGTCTTATTTAGAAGATTTGAATCTTTTGCTAAAACAAACAAAACTAAAACCATAGCTAATAAGCCTCCCGGATTTGTTTTTGGGAGGAATACCCGACCCTCGAGATTTGGAAGGTGTCCCAAAATTTTTTGGGTGTAGACCTTAAATACCTCAATTTTAACGTTTTTAGTACTAAGAACCTAAATTTATGGGGGGGGGGATCTCGGCAATAATCAAGATTTTTTTTGGGACTAGAACCCCTAACCCCATTTATGGTTAAAACCTCTGAGTCCTCATAAAACTTTCCCCAATATCGTAAAAACATGCCAATACAATAGATGGCATAACCAAGAAACTCCAACTGAAAATTACACAAGTTTTTAAGCGAAAATGTTTAAAAAAAAAATATGAACGCCGGTGGCGTGCCCGAGGGGAGGGGCGGGCGGCGGAGGCGCCCCCTCCCCTTCGAAATTGGGCGAAGCTGGAATTTCTGAAGGGGGAGGGACCCTTACGTTTTTTGAATTTTGGGAGAGAAATTTTTTTCTTTACTATATACAGAAACATTGGTTTCGGGGGGGGGGGCGGGGGGGGGGGGGCACCCCCCCCCCGAAACGGTCGGAACGGGAGAGAAATAAAGGATAGTGGTGGGGCGGGGGGGGGGGGCCCCCCCCCGGCCCCCCCCCCCCCCCCAAAATGGTCGCCAGATAGTAAAATTTGGGGGTTTTCAGAGGCTAAAAATTTAAAATTTTCTAGCAACTCCCTATTCGCTGAGCGCCAAACTATAAAATAAATTTTAGTAATCCCAATTAACCCTAAAAACCAAAAATTTTTTTCGCTTTCTATAGTATACATAGATATATATCACGCCATTTATCTTGCCTAATGCTAATGTTATTTCAAAGTTAGTACAATATTTTTTATAAGTAATAGGTACTACACAGAAAGCAAAACAAACAATCATATTGGTTGCTTTATGTACTTCCCCCTCCTAAATTTTCCAGTCGCCTATTGCATTGGCTCGGACTTTTTTCATATAGGTAGGCACCCTAAAAAAACATGGAGTCGAGATGCTGCTCACGTGCTTTGATTTACAATGTGAGTGTAGCCAAGGGGTCTGAAAGGTCTCTAAATTTCTTTTTTGTGAAATCCAGGCTCTGCCAATATGTGCTAATGTAATTTTTAACTAAGAAAACATGTTTTTACCGCTAAAAACATTAGATAATAGGTTATTAGGACAAAAACAGTGTATTATACAGTTTTATCTACGTTTATCCCTGGTTTTTTAAACTTTTTAAAAATTTTTTGGGCCCCGCCCCCCACCCCCCCCCCCAAAATTTCGGGGGGGGGGGGGGAGAGGGGTTGGCAGAAATTTTTTTTGTACTACGATCCGCCCCCCCCAAAATGAAACTCTTGGTACGTCCCTGCTGATGCCTTTTAAAAGCATATTAATAGTCAAAAAAACCAAATTTTTGCTGGCTTCGCGGGTGGTTTTAAATTACAATTTATATTAGTTTTTTCCATATAAAATTGATTTTGCCGTTTAATAGCAAGGCACGCAATACATGTTAAATAAAAACTACTATAAATACTATTAACCTTTTATATACGTTCACATAGGTTTTAAATGTCCAGGGACTCTGAAATATCGCAAAAAATATCAGCTGGAATTAAAAATTTCTAGCGTACTTTGGCGCCTCAAATTAAAAACCTGCCCCCT